>UYYF01004320.1:0-74662 GCA_900618365.1 Thelazia callipaeda | reverse complement strand
GATAATGTACACGCATACACCATGCACATACATACATCCACGCCACACTACACATACACACACACACACACTCACACGTACATACGTACAACATATATAATACATACATACATACACACATACAAGCACAATGAAGAATTAAATAAAGGCATATTTCAAAATTTTAATCCTAAAATTTCTACATTTCAAAATTTTTCTTCAGAATTCATGAATTCAATAATGAATGATCGTTTATTTAAAAAGAAAAATAAAACAGAAACTATTAGCTAATCATATCAGATAAGTTTGCTTTCAACAACGCATGCTTATCAACTTAAAATTGCGTGCAATACTTCTGAACTTATTCATTTTATGATCAGAATATTAAAAACATGCTTTTTGAATGATAATCGAATTGCAGTCAGCAATAACCAGAAACCAGTAATTACATGTATAGAGAGAAAAACTCGTAGATGTGTGACTTGAAAACGGTAATTTTTCATTCAATTGTTGTACAGTTAGTGGAATCATCTACTAAACCAATCGAGTAAAATGAGGACATTTCCGCAGATGGGTACTGCTACTATTCTTTGACTGTTCAATCTTTTCATGATAACCGAAAAACAAATGCAAAATTTCATCCTTTAATCAATTATTTACATCTATTTTTAACCTAATAAATTACGTTTTAGTCTGATTATTAAGCATGTTTGTAAAAAAATCATATATTATATTATATTATTTATTATCATATTTATAACATTAAAATAGTCAAAACTTTATGTTTTATGTCGAGAGAAAATGATAATTAAATAAAATTGAAACTATTTATTTAGATTTTTCAAAGTGCCAAGTAAATAGTACTCTGTCAATTTAGAAAATTACTTCTATAAGATAGATATTTGCTATTAAACTGTTCTAAACTCTCATCAAAGACAATTTTAAGTAGACAAAATCTGCAACATATATATTTATATAATCATTTGTAATAATCAGTTATGACTGATTGATTATATGAGATTTTCTGTACGACTACAAATTAAACTCAATGTAAGTGATGGTGCTACTTTTTACTTGAAATCAGTAAACTTTCAATGCTATAAAAATGAATTGAAACTGAAGAAAAACTAATAGGATCAGCTTGAAAAGCTTCTATTCCCATTCTCATAGCTAAATTTCTGAAAATATTGACTAAATTGCATAACTCTTTTAAGACACTTCAGAGACAATATCAATTACAGATAATTTATTTGTAATTCAATTTAGTTTTAATGTATTAAAAATTTTACCATTACAATTCTGCAAAAAAAGATTTAATCGCAAATATTGGTAGTAGAAAAAAAGAAGCTGATTGACATATTTTAAAATTGGTAATTATAGTAATTAAAGTGATTAAATGCATATTCATTTATGCTTACTTTTCTAAATTCAAAAAATGTTATAATCCATTAGTGATTACAGTTTTTTCTTGCTCAGAATCTGAGTATACAGTGAATATTTGAAAGCATCATTATGCAAATAAAAAGAAGTCGTATAGAATAACAAATGCTTACAAATATTATAAAAAATACGACTATGATATAAAAGAAAGAGTAGTTCTGCATGCAACCAAATTCGAATATCGGTCAAAAACTGAAAATGTAAAAAAGAAAATGGTGCTAATAACTAAGGTGAAAAAGAGACGAATATTTATATTTATTAGCTGGATAGAGTTTTTCTTTACTTCTCGAACTTAATTAAAACTATAAAATGACAAAAAATTTAAAGACCAATTAAAGTATAGCTAAGATACAAATATAAATAATAAGAATATAATAGAGTTTATTAGAATACTACAAAGTTGCTAAAATGAAGTAAAAGCAAGAATGCGTTGTGAATTGCAAGTTGAGAAGTATGAAAAATGAGAATATAAAGATCATCCAGAGTTAGCGGAAATATATCTCTTCAGTATTTCAGATGCAAGTTTCCTATTCATCAAAATGTAATAATAACCGTTACTGATTTTGATGCAAAATCTTGTGATTTGTTAAGTAGTTCTAAACAGGTGAAATGACGTCAATAATGATATGCTTTTTATTATTTCTTGTTTTTTCAAGTATTTTCCTGCATATAAGATGAAGTATTTGTAAATGCTCAATAATAAATTTTTATAAAAACTTGACCTTAACATGACTAGCAAACATAAAGTGACTTAACTTAAAAAGTTACTTCTTCAACTAACACCTGCACAGATAAGCATACACTTGCATAAACATACATGCGTACAATCCCATACACTCATGTATAAATTTACGCATGCTGACAGACGACCTAAAACACGACGTAAAATAATGCTTACGAAGATACAATTCTTCAAACACTTTCTAATTTAAAAAAAAAGGATTGATACAGTGTTTAGTGGCTCGGCCTGAAGGCTATAACGAGCTAATGCCATCTGACTGAAAGCATTTGAAAATGACTTAATCACGTCAATTGTTTCGCTCGTTTTTTGCACTGGTCATTTGTTTGACTGAGAAATCATTTATTTGTGTTGTGTTTGATAAACAAACAAAGTAATGTGAATTTAGCAAGTTGCATTTATTAGTTTGCCCTTATAAATCTTTTAAAGATTGAATGAATTACAGTTTGAATGATTCAATGAACCAAACAAAAGCATAAATAATGAATTCATTAAATAGGTCAAAACAGTTAAGATACGTTAGTAGGTATACTAAAGTAAATAAAGTTATAGTATTTTTAATTTGAAAATCTAAATTTATTATTGTAAATGTGGTGATGAAAAAAATTGTCGATAAGTTGAAAAGTAAATAGTTAGCTTTTTTTACCAAATAGTAAAAAGCAAAAAGTAGTGAAAAATAAAAAATTGTTTGAAAAATTTTTATGCACTGAGAAAAAAGATCTTATAGATATGAATAATTCAGAAAAGCACACGCTAGCAAGTGTTTGGCGTAAAGTAATTGAACTTTACGATAAATGCTTAAAGATGAAGAAAATGTGTGACGCACAACAGCAATTGTCAAAAGTTACTACTACTAATTTCTACTCAACGATAAATGATAGTTGTAAGAAAGCTTTGAAAATAAGTAATGACTTCTTTATTTGCAATTAATAGCTGATTCTTGAACAATATGGAGTGAAAGGTTTAAGAAAATAAGATTCGAGTATGAAGCAGAATTAATTGAAAGAAAAGTAAATTCGACTTCCTTTCTACAAAATGAAATTAGGTCATTTTTTAAAACTTCATCAAGGATATCTTACAATAAAATTTGTCTCAGTTGTATTATTTTTATACGTTCACTGAAATATATGAAAACAGTATTTGAATGCTAATCAACTGTGGTTATTAGATTTTTGTTAAAGAAAAAGATTAGTTATAAAAAATTCAAATTTTCAAGCAATAAATTGTAAAAACATATCGATATATTATTATAACTTATACAAAATTAAGATTGTTTTTGCAAGAAAAAAAAAACTTATAAATACTAAATAAAACTTGTAGAAATTTTCAAACGAAAAATTTTGAAATAAAGAGTAATGAACTAATTAACTATTCTGAAAGGTCAAAATCATTATTTTTGCAAAAATGGACAGATTCGCATTAAATCCTTTTCAAAACTTAGTATAAATTTACTAGTCTTTTTGTGCAAAGTAAAACTTTTACTTACCATCAGTAATGAAGTGAAGCTCTTCAAGTGCTAAATTAAGTATTCGATTGGCTTCATTCAAGCTTTCATTATTCATCGCGATCCGATTTTTCTGCAAACATTCCTGAATTTAAACACAAATCCAACAAATAGATCATTAATATGCGATAAACATTTTAAGAATATTATAATAAAAGAAAGCAAAATTTCTTTCACTTTAAATACAGTATCTCACATTTTTTTAAATGTACCAAGCATTTGATGAAATAATCAGACTGTAGTGCAAAATGCAAATGAAGGGTAAATTGCTTCGATGAGCATTTGTGATATCGAAAATAATTTTTGCCACATAAATATATTAAGCACTATGGAGAAAAAGCTATATATGCTAGATGTATACAAAGTTTTAGTGAATTGCAATAAATGTCTATCCATTACGGTTTAATATTCTTATTTATTCTTTATAATTTTTTCTAAACAATAGTGACATTTACTATTTCAGTAATTTCTTAATTTACGGTAGCGTACTGCTCATTTATAAATTCAATGCACGCAGTAAAATTGTTGAAACGCATATAAAACAACTAATATATCATGTAGTTCATAAAAGTAACATCTGGTTAGCACATGTAATTATTTGTTTAACAAAAGAAATTCGCATTGGTTAGTTTAAATATGAAAAAGGAATTTTAAAATCCAAAAACAATACTATAATAATATCCGAATCTTACGAATCTTACTTTTACTGCTTTGAATGGATTATTTTTTTAGTAGTTAAATGTATTTTCCATGATACTTCTATTCATATTTGGAATGAAAATTATTATAAACAGCAAATAAGCTTAGCTTTAAAAAATTTAACTACTAAAAAATAATCCATTCCCAATCTGCAAACAGACTTCTAATTTCAGAAATGGAAATAATTAATAATTTAACGTTGTCGAGAGAAGCAAATAATAATGACAATAATAAGAATTTAATTATTTCAGTTAACAAATTAGCCAAATATTACAAGATTGTAATTATTTCACGTAATTTTTCAACGCTATTTAAGTATGAAATTTGATCGGAAGTAAGTAAAAAAAGAGATTAGTTACATCAATTACCACTCAACGAGAAAAGCTATAAGTAATTGAATACTAGGGAAAATATTTTGATTAAAAGCTATCAAATCCAATCAACTTTGAAAATAGGTATAAAAATTGCATGATCCTTTTTTAAATTTTATACCGATAGAGTGTGACTAAATTAGCAAAGAAATGATGATTTTCTCACCTCAAATCAAGCCATATAATCGTATAACTAAATTGATCTACATTCTTTTTAATTATTTCACTCTCATATAAGTAGTAATTCAGCACAACCTTTTTTTGAATTTTTTTAATCAATTATTGCAGCAAAGTTTTAAATACGTGTTGTTATATATTATTACCCTTTTGTTTAGTTTTTATTATTCCAATTTCTATCATGTTATATGAGAAATAATCAAAAATAGATGGCTGGAAGGATGAATATCTGGTCAACTGCATTGATTATATGGCAAAAGTTTTGAAAAGTTAGTAGTAAATGAAAAATTTTATTTTTCTTACTGAACACACATTTTATTAAAATTACCAACATTTTGATGTTAACAGAATTAGCTGCTTTTCTAAACCCTAAATAAAAAACTTTTTAGAAGAAGTAAGATGTTGGTGGAGGAAAAAGGTTGAGGAAAAGGCATTCCATAAAACATTTTCGGACAATTCTTTGTATAAAAAAGAAAACGACCATAATAAAAAATATAAAAATAAATGAGGTCATCAAACAAAAACGTGAGGTGTGTATATATCTGTATTTACACGTTTGCATATGTATTTATGGGCTTATTTTTGTTTTTTAAATTTATATGAATAAATAAGCATAAAATACATAACCTTGCATATTTATTACTACTATAAATATACTGGAGATAAAAGTGTGAGGTAAGATATAGTGTGTGGACAAAAAGTATATAAATGTAGTCGTGATGAATTAGTTTGGGGAAAAAAGGAGCAAAAAGACGATAGGTTAGGTAGAGATGAGAGGTCAAGGTGAGGAGGCAGGGATGGGTTAACATCGATTCTTGCATAATTACTAAAGGGACAGTATGCAAGCAGCATACAATATGTGGTCGAGACGTGCCAGTTCTTTAAGCAGTCAAAAATGCTACATTTAAAGTAGCAATTCAAGCCGCTTTAACTCAGTTTATAAGCAAACAAACTTGTAAGAATGACCAGTGAAATAAATCATTATGAAAAATTTTCAAACATATTACTTCAATTTTCAATCTCAACTCGAAATATAAAAACAAATTGATAAATAAATTTATTGAAAGGTTATAATTGCTTAATACTCAGATATGATGATATGGTAGTAGCAGTAGTAATATTAATTTTTTGAAGGCTCTTTTTTCGTTTTTATTTTAGCAGTATTTTATACCATTAAAAAATGATAAGAAATGGATTACTGGAAAAAATTAGGTTATCAAATTTTTATGCAAAATAAAATTGATTTTATCAGATTAATTAATATTTATTTGTATTTGTACGAAGCACAAAAGTTGAGGCGAAGGAAAACGTTATTGCAACATTGTAAGTAAAAATACAAAAGTTTCTTCAAGTTGTCGTTTTTCAATCATTTGTTTAGAATATGAGTAATGCATTTCTTTATTTATTCATCTTTCTTTAAGTTTGTGATTCAGAACTCTTGCACTTGGAAATTTTGGCTTTTTCAAATAAATGCATAATGTTACAAGTTTTTGCACATCTTCTTATACTGAGTATGATAGTTTGTTATTTTTTTCATTCCTAGCAAAACATTTTCAATGCATTAACAAATTTGAAATGGAACATTATACTTAATATCTATACATGCTGCCTTAAGTATCAATGCATGCAAAGAGATAATGGCACTGTACTGTAATAAGAGCAGACTGATATAAACGAAAATGAATTTTGCGGTAATCATATTCTCTTTTATTTGAAATTTTATTTCAGTAAATTGATAATAAGTAGAATAACAGATATTACACAGAAAAAAGCAAATAACCTATAATTCTACTTCAAATGATTTTGATGAAGGCAAATAAGTGTTTTCGAAGTATTCAGAAATGTCCTCTAATTTGTTTCCACTCTCATAAAAATAAAATATAATTCGCATTCATATTCAGTCATCTAAGCTATCCAACCTTGAGTAAGACAGAGGTTAAAGTTAAATTTTATGTATAATACCACTTTCAAGGTCATAGCTTTTGCACGCAAGTTAGTAACAATGATATATCTAAATTTGCAGAATTTTAAACTTGGCACCGTGTTCTGGAATTGCTTCCGTCATGAAAGATTATATATGATATATATTGAGGCTTTTCAATGCTTTCCATGAAATATGTGCAAAAGGTAGTAATAGTTTGTTTATTGGTATACTTGGATCAGTATTTTTTTTATAAAGCGATTAAAAGAAACAATTAAAGAAATGTTTATTTTTTCTTGTTTCATTTTGCTTGCTATTTTTTGATAAGCATTTTTAAATTTGTATTTTCTAGCACCATTATATATATAAATATAATTGCATCAAGTATTTGTGTACATCTAGATAAACGTTAGATTCGTGCAGCGTGTTTTCCTCGAAGTACGTATTTTGTGTTTTGACACGTTTCGTGAACTCCTTCGAGAATCGTTTCTGCGAGCACGGACGCAATTGCAGTATTCGCTTGTTTCTTCAGTTCTTGAAGGCTAATCGCGCACACGAACTTGTCGCTATACAGGGAACGACACAAGGGCTATCCTCCTCTCGACATTCTCCCGAAAGATCAAGAACCGCCTTTAGCACTTCACTTGGCTAGCTGCTTTACGGAACCTCGATTCCTCGAAGGATAACTTCAGGCGTAATCATACTGCTGGTTTCTGGTTCCTGTAAACTGCTCTCCTACATCTTTCATGGGACTTTTCACAACCTCATCTGCTTTCCCATTGTTTTCTACTGTGATTCCAGATGCAGTTTTTTTCCGCTCATCCTCCATTTTCTTCCCCAACTTCTGATATGACTGTATTCCACACAGCATTCTTCTTTGTGGTTTGGAAATCTCCTTGCGTCAGTTTTTTCTTCCTCTTTATTTGTCTCATGCGTGTCATTCTTCTTTACCTTCTTCCTTTGTCTCGTCTTCGTTGCTTCAGAAGTACTGCAACGAGGGGTTGATGAGCATTATCGTTATGGTCTGTTACTTCTTTTCGTTTCTTGGAAGTCGCCTTTGTTGTGGAAAGTTCTTCAGAAAGTCGTTCCCAGCCACAAATAACTGATCAATTTGAATGCTGGAATGTTTTCTCGTATTACTATCATTTCCACTGTTGTGGCGTCGTTGACTGTCGATATCATTACGTTTGTTGTCGCAACTGTTCGCACTAGTATTTTTACCATTCACTTCCATCGTCGCATCATGATAGCGCCATAACAGACTTCTTTTGTAGAACAGAAGAAGAATAGAAACCAGAAATTACGCGAAAATGTTGTATTTCATCCAAGATCAGGTACAATCTATCGTCTACAATTACCTCATACTTAGGTAATATAATCATATATCTATGCTATATAGAGGTATTTGTTAAGAGAGACTGATAAATCGAAGCATGACTGGATATGGTGTGCATGAACTGTCATCATTTGACTATGGTCAAGCTGGGTTATTCAGTGGATTTGCTACGAGATGTCTTATTCAACCCTTAGATGTTTTGAAAATACGATTTCAGGCATGCATTTTATCATTTTTGTAGTGTGGCACTTCGTTCATTCTTTAAATTAACAAATGTAAAGTCGTTATGCCTTGCAATACTGAATAAATCTCAGGCGATGAAATTCTTCATTTACGGTGCGATAAAAACCAAATTTCGGTTCTTTTATTCCGTCATAAAAGACATCTAAACAGACATTTTGCCTTAATTCACATAAAGTTGTGCAATTGATGATGCATTCTGAGTAGTTTATATCACCCTCAATTTATATTACTTCTCGTAATTTTAAGGTACAGTTAGATCCAACATTTGGTAACACAAGAGGAAAATATCATGGTGTTTTACAAGCTTTATCACGTATCTATAAAGAGGAAGGGCTGACTGCTTTCTGGAAAGGTCATGTGCCGGCTCAAGGAGTGTCTTTAACTTATGGACTTATTCAGTTTACGCTTTTTGAATTTCTTACCGAGCAAACACTTCATATTCCATGTAGTTTTTTCACATGTCGTATGCGCCATTAAAAATTTGTCGTGATTGAAATCCCAGTTGCTGTAATTAAAAAATTTATATGGATGTGGGTGTTTCGAAACAGTTTCTTGCATATCTTATATTTATTTACTAATTTCTGTTGTGTATTTCTCTCGGTATTTATTATAATATATGGTTCAAATTGATCACTTAAGCTGCAAAGAAAAATCGAAAACTGACTGATATAATATGTGGAGCTCTAGCTGGTTCTATGGCTGGAACTGCTGCATTGCCGATGGATGTTATTAGAACAAGACTTGTCATTCAAAGTCAACCGAAAGTAAGCTTTTAATGGAATTTAATTAATTTTAAGCTAGTAGTTTAGTGAAATTCTTTTTAATTTTGCTCTTTACAGGTTTATAATGGAATGTTTCATGCAATAAATATGATCTGGCATTTGGAAGGTTTCCGGGGGTTTTTTAGAGGACTCGCCGCATCGTTAGCTCAAATTGCTCCTTACAGTGGTTTGTCTAATTTCTCAAGTGTTTAAAACTAAAACTAGCAGTTATTATAAATTTATTTCTTTTCAGGTCTTCAGTTTTGTTTATACAACTCGCTCAGTAATACTTGGAAGAAACTACCAGATTACCTAGGCATGTCATGCATTTTTTTAGTTATTGATCTTTTTTTGAAGCATTATATTTTAAAAATATCTATTGCAGATTCATCTGGACCACTGTGCTGCGGTGCTTTAGCCGGTATAATATCGAAAACAGCTGTATATCCTTTGGACGTCGTGCGACATCGTCTGCAAGTTTGTTCAGTTTTGAAATTCAATATTTTTCGCTATTGTAGCATATTTTATTTTTAAATCTGGTAGCTTTCCATAATTTAATCTCGTTATCATATTCTAGGTTCAAGGATTTGATCGCTTCACTGAAGTGCCTTGGACTTCTACTTATTCTGTACTAAGCAGTATAGTTAAAAATGAAAAAATAACAGGTATTTTTTCCGTATAAACAAATAAAATTCCTTTACCTTATATTCTGTTCTTAGAAATTTTTCTGCAGGTTTGTTCAAAGGAATCTGGCCATCACAGCTCAAAGCTGCTTGTAGTTCTGGTTTTTCGTTCATGTTTTATGAAATTTTTTTACATATAATACGTAGTTTGAAGGACTGCTGATCAAGGAAATCATTTTCTGTATCAATTTACGCAATCTCGTTTTGCTTTGAAGTTATTACTTTTTCTCATAACATCGTACTGATTCAAAACTTTTATCAAATAATTTTGAAAATGACTCATTATTATCCACTTAATTGTAAATTTCTTAACTTAGTTTGTTGGTATCTTTGCTTTCATATATTCGCAATTCAAGGCATTTTTTTATTCATTAGGAATGTGTCATTAAATCATGTTTGTTGTTACCGAAAACTGTTCGGTTACTTCACAAAAATATATATAGATGTATCATTAAGTTTTTTGAGGTCAAGCATATATTAATTAGGTCGATATAATTTAAAGAGGCAACAAGCTCATATTCTGGACTGTACTTTAAAGTTTTGTCGACCTTGTATTATTCAGATTGTGTGTGAAAATCTAGAAGTTTTGGTTTGCATTTTATTTATAGTTGTCGGAAATTTTGTTAAGTACAGTCCAGGATATGACCTTTGTTAAATGATTTTATAATTCAGTCTTATTTTTTGTCATTTTGTTTCAAAACTTTAAAGTTTTAGCGCGCGTGTATTTATATTGATTTAAATTATTCTGAGATTAGGTTCTTCCATGATCGTTTTAGCATTAATATTGTTGAAAATCCCAAGTGTCTTTTCTCATTTTGTAATCTCGTGCTTCTATTCAAAGTTGCATAATATTCTTTCATGTTTAAATTTTGGGCTAAATGCAGTAAGATAGGTATTCTGTTTCCGTATGACGGGTGAAAATTTGTGCCTTGTTATTGTATCAAGTAGTCACTATCATAAAGTATATTACCAAAAATATATTTCTTTATTGTGCTCCATTGCACGCATACTATAGCTATCATTGCTTTTTATATTAACTTCTTCATTGCCATATACTTATGAGGATATTATCAATCCTTTAATATGAGTGTAATTGTATAAATTGGGATGGATATTAAGAACAGAAATCAAAAAGGTCAGGAAATGAATTGCTGAAGTTTTGTCGATCTGATATTATTCAAATTGTGTGTGAAAATCTGGAAGTTTTGATTCGCATTTTATTTATATGAAATGCTTTCCTAAGAAATATGCATAACTTATTTACTAATGAGATTTTGATCCGTGATATTGAGTTGTTTAGTTTTTTGTTCATAGTGCTTTTTTTTTGAGAAAAAGTCCTTGTAGGTTGTAAAATATTTTTTGGTTAGTGTATGATCAAGCATTTAGTAGGATAAATTATTATTATTTCTAAATTTTGACATTCAGGTCTTTATTCTAACTTTATTTCTTTTTAATAACCGTAATTACAGGATTTATGATCTACTAGTTAATCTTAATAACATGAGATGGACATTTCTGAATCTCAGTCAGTTACTTTAGATATTGAACTAGATAGTGGCCGCTATTCAACTGCAGGGATATCGGGTCAGGTATGTTAGATTTACATGCAATCAAACAATGTACAGCTATAATTAATCGTTATTTAATATTAGTCGTCCGTAAGGCATTATGTTTTTGCAAAATTTTCAGGGTAGTAAGAAGTCTTCACTGTTCTCTTTCAATAATCCACCACCACATGCATGGGATTTGGTTCCGCAAATACCTAGAAGCATCACTATTACTGCACTACCAAAGCGTGGGTTGCAAGAAATGGAACTTTGTTTGAATCTTCGTTCACGTGGCTCAATGCTTAATTGGGAGTATGTTGCCGCAGCATTCGGTTTTTCTAATAACAAAATCATGGTTTGTTTATTTTCAAATATGTTTTATTAAAAATTTCCTAATCTGATATGAATATGTGATCATCACATCACAAGTTTCACTAACTTTTATTGAATATTGAAAAGGGTTGTGCTCTTAATACTGAAAAAAGTATATTTATGTGGATATCCAAAACTTTTTCAGCATTTACGAACATCTTCAAATCCAACTGCAGATGTGTTGCGAGAAATAGCAGGTCATCCATTGAAAAGCTTACTTGATGCACTGGCAAAAATCAATCGGGTCGACGCATTGTTATCACTTCAGCCATATATTGAGAGCGCTGTCAGTTCTGGGGGAAAATCAGAAACACCAAGTACTGATTCAGGTCTGGCACATTTTCACAAAATATTTGATTCAGAATTGTGAAACATTTCCACAAGAATTGCTAGAACAAATCAACTTTCTTGTTATTAATACAAAAGTCATTCTTGTTACTCATTTCTTTTATGAATTTTTGCTTACAGGTGCATTCATGAATACCGAGAGGATTGATGATCTTACATGTACTGGATCATGTGGTAGTATAGTGCTTTCTGATACGCGGAATAAAAATGAATTTTCAACCAAGAACTGTAAATTTAGTTTTTTATGTCACAGAAGAAAAAAAAAAGTGTACAAGTTTAATTTTTTATGAAAATGTATTCTCTGCAACTATGAAAAATCCATTATTTATAGTTATTTTGGTGACGCATCATGAGCTCGATACACATATTGCTGTGCGAAATAATTTTCGATGGTTTTTTAAAAATTTAAGGTATCATATAGATGAATTGCATTTAGTTAAGAAACCTATTCAAAAAAATTGGTGAAATTTTCGATTTAATTTTAAGAATCTCATAGTTTTTGTTGCCTTCAGTCACTAAATTTTTTGTGAGATTCGTCTAAGATTTATCAGCAAATATAATGAGTTGTAGTTACGTTATTTATTTTCTAAATTTTCATGTTTTAGAAAGCGAGCTAAACAATCTGGTTTTTTGGCAGTTAACATTGATGATTGTATGGAAACTAGTTGTGAATTTGAGGGCTTACATGCATTATTTGCTAATGTAAGTTGTGCCACGATTAACAATCCTTACAAGTTTAAAGTGGCATTTATTGGCTAGAAGCTTATTATAGCTGCTGTTTAGATCCAGGTTTCATCATTTACTTTATTTTGCACTTAATTTTAAAGCAAAATATGTTGAGTTGTGCTTTTATCTGTAATCTAAAAAGTAGGATGTAATACAGAAAGTCGAATAGAGGCTGAGTTATACTTTTTTTAGGCATCCAGCATTGTTTGTGTGTTCACGGATGACTATGTGGAATTACTGAAATCAAAGAGAAATGAACAGACAGTAATGGTGAAGCAATATTTGCACAAACTAATGAATTCTGAATTTCTAGAACGAGGAGAAAATAAGCGATTCCGTGCTGTCATTTTTCAGGTACTCATTGAATAATTTGTACTTGGTATTAACAAATAATAGAGTGGACTAATACGTAACCTCAATTAAAAGTGCTAGTTTTACATCTTAAATTCTAAGGCCGTAATTATTTCAAAAGTTTGCTGCATCATTTCATGTATTAGTCTTCCCCAATCAAAAGATTTATGACGCATAGGAGAATGATTATAGTTGGAGCTTATTTCTCTGTTGAAGTTGATTTAATTCATAAATTTTGTATTAAATAACTCATGTCTTCAAATGAGTTTTCATTCAGTGGGAAATGCAAAATTATTTGTCGGAAACATAAGAATTTAGCTGTTGCAGGGAACAGGACGTGACTTACTTCCTCTTGGTTGGGCGAAAAGTACATTGGTGTATGAATTCCCTGCAAATCATTTGCAACTCTTTCAAAGGCTGTTTGCTTGACGAACCAAATTTGTTCAGATGTTTTGGGTATTGGTCTAGAAATTTATTTCGCAAATAAGAATGGAAAAATCAATTTACTTTTGTTTTAGAAATCCTTTTCCTGTGTACCGTATTGTTTTATTTTTTTTCTCTTTGATTTTCAGAAAATTTTGTTGTGGTCATCAAAATAACAAATTATAATGATGAAAATGTACCTTCATTTAAAAAATTTTCTAACAGTTTGTTAAAGTGAACACTAAAATTTTTATAAATAAAGAAACCATGTAAAATGTGTTAGCACTGTTTCGACCATCCATTGATGTTGAAAAACATCACTTGTCAATAAATCACATAAAGACTTCCTTTTAATTTAATTTGGCTTACATAATGTCATGACCAAGTTAGTACAGAGTTAGTTTTGATAACAATAACTATCACTAATATTTATTATCGTTCAGTACTGTTATTGATTGTGATAGTTTGTCAGGTTTTACTTTTGATCCGTGCAATCATCCCTTTTTTTAATGAATATATTGTGAGGACAGAATTTATTGGAGAAGGAAAATAGTGAAAAGGTTACTTGCCTCTTGCAAATTAATCTATCCTTGCTGGCTATTACATAAGTTAAAAATAGTAGTCAACCTTGAAAAACAGAATGCATTTCTTCTCGTATTTGAGGTTTAATTTTCTTTACGTCCAATGCAGTGAAGTTTGGCAAGAGGAAAACGCCAATTCTTCTGAGAAAATATCTGTGACATGGTTACATGTATAGCGTTATATTTGATTGTTTGTTACTTTTCATACATCACGTTTTCTGGTTTGCATTATGACCAGAAAGCAACGTTCTTTGATCCCTCTTTATGTTGGTTGATGCTGCTGAATGATAATAAATAACCTGATTGAATTTTTTTGATTTGATAGATAAAAAGTTACTAATAACAAGCCATAATAATAATTAAGAATCTTAACATCTTGCATTTGATTGCTGCGTGGTATTACTCATTATTTAGTTGTTTAATATTGCAATTGTAATAAATTCGATCAACACTAAATTTTATTGATATTTAGTCGATTTTGATGTTCTCAATAAATTTAAAGCAGTTTCTTAAGCATTATTTGATAATCCTAATCACTAATAAATGCTGTAATTTCCAATCTAATGCAAGACTTTGTAACAATTGTAAGCAGCTCATGCATATTTTTTACGTTGTGTACTTTTCTTTAATCAAAGACCAATTTCGTAACTTTGTCTCGAATTTTGGATAGGAATAAAAAGTGTTGCTGAAAACTAGTCGATGCATGTTACGTCACAATCAACGTTTAACAAATTCTCACTGCCAGCGAACTACTATGCACGCATGTGCTGTTAAACAATGAAAAAGATGCAACTTTTGCAATCCTTCAAGGCAATTAATGCATCACGTCCCACTTCCCTTGTACTTGAAGGATTTTCAGGACTTCGTTATCTGTAAGAGTTGTTTGATTATTTTAGCAAAGTAGTTTTCTCTTTGTGGGGAGAACTAATTCAAATTCAGTTTTTTTTTCTTTTATTGAGGGATTACTCTGATAGTGGATACGAGATTTGCACGATATCATAATTGAACGACTTAAGAAGTACCGATATTACAAAGATTAAACTTTGTGTAATTAGTACAACACAGAACTCAATCTCAGCGTACGACTGCTCTCTTGTTAAGGGACTGGGACTATGTCTCACATCGCCTCAGGAGGGCAGTTGCAAAGTAGCCACGAACCTATAAACGATAGGAAGCTTCATATCAGCTGAATTTAATGTCATAAAAGAGAGTAGTTGTGAGTTTTGGTTGGGTCTATTCAAAATTGTGAAGAAGTTCGCTCGGTTTCCGATTTGCATTTGTCGTAAGATATTTATTTTCGTTTACTTTATCGATTTTCTTATCGCACTAATCTTATTTTTAGGGATAGTTTTGCTTGTTGATACTTTCAATGTTGTTTATGGTCAATGCACCAGTGCATTCATTCTTTTTTCACCTGAGATGCAGGTGCGAAATAGTTCTTATTTTAGCTTTTACATTTAATTTTTTCCCGATGTGTCGTTTTCTGCTTTCGTACTTACGAATTTACTGTCTAGAAATTGTTTATAGTACTACGTGTACAAAAGAAAGGAAATTTTTGTTTCTAGTCGAATTTATTTGAAAATTACAATCTATGATTAACAATTATTCACAGGTACGAGTGAATTATTTTACTTTCAGTTTTATTGCAATCTTTTCAACATAGTAGCAAGTTATCTCGGTGTGTTCGAATTCAGATTTTTTTTTTCATTATTACCATTGTTCAATTCATTTTTTTGCCTTATTATTTGGATAGTTGTAGAGTTAGTTAGATGTTAAAAGGAATTAATATAAAGAGATGTAGGTAGTGTCAGACTCACTTATATTATTCGATATGCTTTTTAAGGCTGTAAATAACTTACAAGATGTATTTTAAATATTAGCTCACAATGATGCAGGTTTTGGAATATTTTGTATAAAAGTAGAATATGTTGTATTTAGATCGTTTTAAAAGCATTAAAAACTGTCTGACGTCACATTTTAAAGATTAGATTATGAATGATCAAAAATAAAACTATAACGATGATTATACATATTTCAGACATTAAGTGAGAGATGTGGCGGCAGTAACGTGAATTGCTAGCTAAAATATATTAGTGCGTCATATTCCGCTAACAATTTATTAATAATTCACTGTTTCTTGAGAAGACTGGGTTTCCAGCATAACGGATATCCAACTCATGTATGTTTCCTTTGTTTCCATGTGCTAGTTAACTACTCCTTTAATATTCTCGCTGCTTTCATGTTTCATCATA
Organism: Thelazia callipaeda; assembly: GCA_900618365.1. Taxonomy (NCBI): domain Eukaryota; kingdom Metazoa; phylum Nematoda; class Chromadorea; order Rhabditida; family Thelaziidae; genus Thelazia; species Thelazia callipaeda. The sequence goes on along the minus strand of UYYF01004320.1, from coordinate 58,209 downwards.
CTTAATCGAAGGAAATCTGATTATTGGTCTCTACTGTTGCATCTTAAATGTAAAAAATTTCATAATGAAAGTAATCGTTTAAATTTGTATGAACTTTTAAACCAAATTATTCATACATAACGCATTGTATATAACCGGCTGCGGTAAATTCTAATCTTCATTTTGCTTAGTTTGGCAACTCTGCACGCACTTTTACGAGACTGCTAGCATTCTCTCTAATATCAAATGAGTAAGCAGTTATTTCCCTCCAAGGGAGATGGTCGTCTGACCACTGTGGTTGCAACTCCTGGTTATGGGCCGGATCGCCAGGTTGAAGTGCAGTACTCAGATACCAAGGTCACTTCTTATTTAATAGTAGTAGAGAATATCCTAAATCAAATTCATATTTTTGTTTTTTATCTAATAACGTGTTACAGTACTTGCTTTTATCCTACGAATACGCCTGTTATAAGAAACCTTTGCTCGCTGTATCAAACTTTTCACAGAACTTCTATAGAGATGTTCATTATCTATAAGTTATCGATTTAGGCTATAGCTCATTTCATGGTTGAGAATTGTTATACGTTGTTTTCAGGTGATAGGTAACGGTTCTTTTGGGGTGGTTTATCTTGCGAAACTTGCTGATACCAACGAGTTTGTTGCAATCAAGAAGGTGTTACAAGACAAAAGGTTTAAAGTAAGTCTTTATTGTCATTGAAGGTTTGGGCTTTGATTAGATGTCAAGCTGTGGATTTAGAGTTTTTGATATCGAAAATCGGCTGTCAAATTGATGGATTGAGTTTGAGACCCGCACGTTTCTTGTACTATGCTCCGTTTTAGAAATAACAGAAAGCATTTAAAAGTTGGAGTAGCTGCTGGTTTCTAAAAAAAAGAAATTGCATCAAGTGATTAGAAATTATGGAGTTTGTGTTGTTTGTGGTTGCAATATCCACCGAAGTTTATTGTTGTTCTTGAAACCACTCAGTATTTCAAAGCATGAACTAACTTTTTTCTGCACTTCCATAAGTTCGATGCGATGTGACTAATCATTATCTTTCTTGCGAGGTATTGTTTGAAGTTCACAAAATCTGAGGATTATTAGCATTTGTGTTGTAAGAATGTGAAATATGACTTTTCATTATTTAGAATCGGGAGTTGCAAATAATGCGCAAGTTGGAACATCAGAATATCGTTAAATTGAAGTACTTTTTCTATTCTAGTGGAGAGAAGGTATTTTTAATTTTATGTAACTCATCATTGTCCGTTTTGTGTGTTTAGTCCATTTAGCATTCTTTTTTGTCAATATGGTTCGTTTTAAAGTTCTAAATTCTGCTTTGTTAATTATAAACTATCAAGAGAGACCATTTGAATGCTTAACTTGAATATTAATAAATAGTTTTCCGGATTTTTAATACATATCGTTGAAAAAAGAGAGTAATCCTCGGTTTCTTTTTTTTTTCAGAAAGATGATTTGTTTTTAAATCTCATACTGGAATATATACCTGAAACCGTTTATCGTGTGGCACGGCATTATTCAAAACAGCGACAGATAATACCAGCACTTTATATAAAGGTATTTTCTAAAATGATTTCTGTTATTAAACATTCATTATTCTGGGAATATTTTCACATTTCTCAAGATTGCAGCTATATATGTACCAGCTATTCCGAGCACTGGCATACATACACAATTTGGGAGTATGTCATCGAGATATTAAGCCCCAGAATTTACTACTGGATCCTGACTCAGCTGTGCTCAAACTTTGTGACTTTGGTTCTGCAAAACACCTAGTTAGAGGAGAACCAAACGTCTCTTATATTTGTTCACGGTATATCTTGAAACGACAATGTTTTTTAGCGTATTTTTGTACGAACTAGCATGTTAATTGATTGCTAGTCGTTGTATTGTAAAACCATAGCGTGTTCTCACTAATTGTCATATTTTCAGCTATTATCGGGCTCCTGAATTGATTTTTGGTGCGACGGACTATACAACAACCATTGGTAAATCTTGTGGTCAAAAAATCATTTGATATGAGTATCGCATAGTTCCTGAAATTTTGAATTTCAGACGTTTGGTCAGCAGGGACAGTGCTTGCTGAGCTTTTGTTAGGACAGCCAATTTTTCCGGGAGATTCTGGGGTTGATCAACTTGTGGAAATCATAAAAGTGTTAGGCACACCAACTCGTGATCAAATACAACAAATGAATCCTAATTATACGGACTTCAGATTTCCGCAAATTAGAGCTAATCCATGGCAGCGCGTATGTATCCTATTATTTATTCTTTTTTTAAAACTGTATTTCACTCTTTATTTGCTTCATTCATTTTATGCTTATATGATGTGCGAAGAACTCTTAAATTACATTTGTCACTTATGTATGTTACTGTCTATTAACCCAATTCAAAATCATATTTTAATGCTGAAGTATTTATAGTTTCAGGTGTTTCGTCCACGTACACCTCCTGATGCAGTGGATCTCGTATCGCGTCTTTTGGAGTACACGCCGAACGCCCGACTGACACCGCTCCAAGCATGTGCTCATACATTTTTCGATGAGTTACGCCATCCCGACTGCAAACTTCCAAATGGCAGAACAGTTCCGCCAATTTTTGACTTCTCTGAACAAGAGTTACGCATTGAACCAAATCTCAATACTGCTCTTCTACCTCAAAATTCTGCACGAGGTTGAACTTTAATTTTGGTAAATTTCAGGTGATATGTTGCTTTTTTTGATGACTTCAGTTTCATCGAATGCATATTATTTTTCACAAACTTTTACTTGTCGTTTTCATGTTCCAGATTTTTAGGAACTGCAGCAGCAGCAGCAGTCAGTTCATCGTCATCACCAGCAGAAGGGGCAGCGGCTCCAGGTAGTTCATCCTCAGCTGTTAATACTGAACCAACTTCAACTGATGCGTGAATTCGTACTTTATATTTCTTTCTTTTATATTTTTGTCTCAACCCGATATTGGAATACATGTCTCTGGAATAGATTATTGTTGGACTATATCTAAAAATTATGGTTATTTTGACAGTAAATCTTTGCCTGTCTTTCCCTACTTCTTCCCTTTTCTGAAATCTGAAATATTTTCTGTACATATTTGCGTAATAATTCTATAATTTCCATGCAAATTTTTTTCACAAAATATTCGTATTAGTTTAATAAATATTGAACCTGATTTTTTCTTAAGAACACTGTGTTGTAAGGGATGAAGACATGTTCATATCGATCTGTTCTCAGACTCTTACTTTATTGATAAGCAGTTCTTCAACTCAGAAAAATATAATTCATTCAATACGTCATTATATTCACATCTTCAGTTTTTTGTTTGTTAATAGCGCATGTTCCGAAAATTTCCGAGGATATAAATTAGCTTTATTGCTCATGTGATGACAGTTTAGATTGCCTCTATTTGAATTTGACAAGTAAAAGCTGTTTGTGAATACTTGAGCCTACGAAAATGTATTAACAGAAGTCTCATTCTTACTTGCAGTTTTGTTTATTTAGATATCTGGTTTAAAATTTTTTAGCCCAACAATTTCTCTAAATGCTAATATAGAAAAGTATTATTTTTTGGCTTGCAAACAATTAATCTATTTAAATACTTCAGAATTGCGTCGCAGTACTTACTATTAACTTGTATTTCGCAATTTTTATTTATCTAGAAAGTCCTGTAAATATTGGTATCTTTAGAGTGCACTTTTCGTAATTTGAATCGGCGTCTGTTTCTACTAATTGAGCTGCGTTAGTTTCTAATAATTGTGCATTTCAGTGAACCAAAAATATATGCATGCACTCACTCGCATCTGCATATATATTTCTTGAGTTATTGTTTTGATCCTTTCTTACGTGGTATATGCTCTGAAATGCTACGAACTGTGTTGGGTTGATAGGTGCATGAGATTACTACCAAGTCAACTCTTTTGTATGGCGTCAAAAATTAATTTTGTTTACAGAAAAAAAAAAGAAAATGGCGCTAAAGAATATCATTGACCTTGTGACCATTCTTACTGCTTCGATTGTACATATTTCTTCAAGTAATAAGTGGAGTTATTTTAGTTCTATTTCTTTTGGTTACGCTATATATTTTTTAATTGCTTCATTATTATTCATTTTAATAGTCAAAGAAGCTAAAGTATCTGCTCTTCTTAAAAGCAATGCTACTTGGTTTTTACAATTTAGTCATTCACACTAATATACTGTATTTCGTCTCATTCATCGGCGTACTTTTGTATGTTCGTAATATATATAGTATCTATGAGCTCATCGTGATATATTTTCCTTTCGTGTATGGCATAAAGAGAGCTCAAAATATTTTCGTTTACTGTCTTACATTTACAGGAATTCATAATTTTCGCTGTTTATAATGAGTTTCGGAATGTGACGTAAAAAAATTTCTAATATAATGTAGTGTTGTCTGGTCAAGTAGAATTTGTAAGTATTGGAAAAAAAATGCGAATTGTCAGCACTCACTAGTGCGTTAATCTTGTGTGGAATAACCAGAGGGTAGGAATGTATGGCACTAAGTATATATTCCTAGGAATTTTTGGCTATATCACATAAGATCTGTTTGTTAGTACAGTGTTCAATGAAGTCTCTTTACACATCGCATCATTGAAAACTACCACATTTTGAATATTGGTATAATGGTGGTAGGCTTATTTCTATTACACTTCACCACTTTGTACTGTTACCGACTTGTCTATTTACTGATAATAAAAATAACACCATGAAGTCATGCTTCAACATGAATTTGATATTAATTGTGAGTAGGGAAAATTTTTTCATTGACATACAGTCATGTGATTGGTTGGAGCTTACGAGCTACCGTCGTATGGTGTATGAGGTTTAGCGACAATGATAGTTATAACGTTAATGATGACAATTGTTAATTGAGGTTCCTGCATCCAACTAAATATTAGAAATTGTTCACTTTTACATTTGACAGTGTAGGCATACATGCATTTACAGATTTTGAGTGCAGAACTTGAACTTGATATGCTTGCCCAGAAAAATAAAGTATTTGATGAATCGAAATACTGTGCACAAACAAACAACATTTGACAATAGACATCATGATATCACCAGAATTTATGTAGAAACAAATTCTCGTTACTTTTCCTGACGCCATGGATTCACTGCTGTTTTTCATTAATATCCATCCCGACTCAGTTATGTGTGAAGAACGAAGATGTTTCCTGTTGTACTAACAAAGAAGTGATCTTTAATACTTGGATTTTTATGCCAGAATTTGTGTGTCATCATAGCACTTGCCTTCTGAGGAATATTATATTTAGATAATACGCAAAAGGAGAACTGAAGGATTTTTCTTACATCATTCACGTTCCGCACTCATCTATAACTGCAATACGGTAATGAGTTTTATAAATCTGTGAAATGTGCTCATAGTACTTCATTTCAACTTTATATCTGAATCTAATATTTAAAAATGATAATAATAAATTCACAGATCCAAGGAATTGAAGTATGTAATTGCTAGCACAGACGTAATTTTTAGCAGACAACATCATTTCCAGCTAGATCTCGACTTACTCTCAATGGCATAAAACCGATTTCTCCTTTATTTGGTCCTTTGTTTTCAGCCAATACATGAATCTAAAAAAACTGTCTCCAAATTAAAGACAACTTGGACAATGAATAGATAGATAATAGCTCTAAGATTTTTGATCAAATTAGTATTCTGAAATTGTTAAATCAAATGTTTCAACCTGATATGTTCCTACTGGCAGTTCAGCACATTTCAGATTCCATCGTCTGCTTTCCTATAAATAGTTCTCGACTGAATAATTGACTAAAATTTAGGAATTCGATATTTGTAATAGAACAACTTTTATTCACTTATTATTATTTTTTAAAAGCTAATATGTAATTGAATACCAAACATACCTTTACATGATTATCATTAAGAATATCAGTTTTCGAGTAAAAACATCGTTTACCAAATTTATCAACGCAAATTGCAAAGCGAGCTCCACCAAGAGAAAAATATTCATAAAAGCAAAAGTAAAGAGGTTGTTCCCGGGTAGATACAGTGATTCTAGGGCTAATGATGTGATGGATAGAACTATTGAAATTATTATCATAAGATGCTACTAAAAATCCCTTGGATCCAGAAGGTGGCATGACAATGCCAGTTAATGGATTTGAAAAACTATCAGTTCTGGTCCAAATCGACCATCCAACTATACCATTATGCCAGCCACAATCTTTTTCTACAAATTTTTTCATGTAGACGGCATTATGTTATTTAAAATTATGACTGATTGTCGCCCAAATATTATCAGAAATCAACAGGTGTATAAAATAACCAATCATGTTGACATAATCTAGTGAGCAGACACAATATAAATAATTTAAATTTCATGTCTGCAAAACCATGTTTAAACACTATGCACTTACAAGGAGAAAAATTCGGGCTTACAATTTCTTGAAAGAAAAATTGCAATTATAATTTATGAATAGCTTTACCAGCAGGATTACAGGAGAGTTTCAAGCATACAGCCATAGCTGAATCCATTTGGGATGGTTGAGTGAACTGTGAAATAGATGACGATCGCCAGTCAGAAATTTCTTGCAGGGAATTCAATTCCTGAACATCTACAAGTGTATCCATGGAATCCTGGAAGCTGTTTAAAGGAATCGGTCGTCCTGATTGTTGCTTCAGTAGTTTATCGGAATGGGTAGAACTAGGTATAACTTCTGCTGAGCAGTCTGACAACACCTCACCATCGACAAAGATGTCTTGAACAAATAATGCTCCTCCGTATGTTCCAACAAAATTGTCACCCACCAAGACAATCTAAAATAGGATAATAGCTCCTTGTTGAAAATAATAGTTTCACCATTTTGAGGTGTATATTATTATTTTCAACGTTTCATGCTAAAAAAATAATTGTATTCATACTTATCACGTAAATTGTCCAAGTTTCTTGTTTACTGATAAAATTATAGTTTCTGTTAGCTAAAACGAGAATGCAGAAATAAATGATATAATTCTGAGTTTTAATGCTATGATTCTTAATGACTGAATGTGCATAGCCATGGTAATAAATTTCTATGATATTTTTTGTCCTTAAAAATTTATAAAATTTGGACATACCTGGGCAGGAGTAGTAGGATCACGTGGTTCAGGTACATTCACAGTAACCGGTATACCATTTTGTATTGGAAATATATTGCAATTAGAATTAGGTAGATTACTATGCACATTACGGCTGCAAATCTGTAAATTTGGTTGTTGTTGAATTGGATCATTTACAGAAGACCGCCACACTGTAGCCGTCAGTTGTATTGGTGATACTATACAGGGTAGTGTATCGGAAACCAGTTGCCCACTATCCCATGCATTCCGATTACCAGATATAAGAACTGCTGCCGATGAATCTTAAAATCAGTAAATTTAGCTTTTAAACTTGATAATCAAATCGTTTTTAGAACAAAATTGATAAAATATCCAAAAAGCCCACCAAAAGCATTAAAATTTGGAAACATAAAAAACCTTCTAATTTAAATTTCTTTATTATAAGTTTTGACGTGAATGAATAAAATTATCATATACTTTCGTGATTCGTATAACACAATATTTAATTGACTTTTAAATCAGTCTTGCAACTAATATACAGATATTAGCAGAAAGAACCAAACTTATTAAATTTAATCATAAAAAAATTAAAGCGTGTAAGCAATAAAAATGTGCAAAGATTATTAAATTTTGACCAGGAATAAGAGATGTTTGTAATGCTGTAACCCATGGTTCAACTTGTGGCGTAGATATCAACACTGTCCAATCTAATTCGTCTTCATTTGTATTAGACCACCGACAATTTTCATCAAATCCACGGCAGTTTAATTCGGAAGCCACTTGTATGAAATCCAAATTGGTTTCTACATCTGATGATGAAGCATAGGGTGGTGGATAATTATCATCGATCATATTAGAATTAACCGCATCAACATGTGGTCGTGAGGGATCTATTTAGAATCATATTAGCATTATAAGTTTTGAATTTAAAAATTATTATTAGTAAATATTTATTCAAAAAAGTTACGGTATATTTTTTGACTCAAACACTGCAGGAAAATAGAGAAACAAAACTTTAAAAAAAATTAACATTTAATATTTATGCATTCATCAAATATTGTAATATACTAGGAATAAATATTCGACTGTAAAGAAATCAAATAAAAAGCAAAAGCAATCAAAGTTTTTAAAAATATTAAACCAAGACTACGGTTAGTTTTTTGAATATTCGGAAATATATTTATTATTCAAACTTTGCAATGGCATGCCATGTTTTTCATAGCTTTTTTGATGCATCATATGGCTAGCTAACATATTTTTTTCAAATTACTGTATATTAAGATCGAAAGGTTTAGTAGTTATGCTATTATAGTTTTAAATAAGACTTTTGACTATTATGTAAACATTATTATTACCATAAATACAAACTGATATTAAAAAACGTTTAATGATTGAACAAATATTCAGCAAGTACCTGACATAGCCATAGGATAATAAGAGCCAATTCCGTATCCTGCTGGTGGGAAGCATCCTTCACCTAAGCAATTCAAACAGTTCTTGAATTGATGTTCGCTAATTTTATGTTCTAGCATAAATAACATTACTAATGATGAAAATACAATTCAGTAAAGGAAAACATATTTACTTGAATATATTGAATTGATATTAAGCAAGAGCGGTGTTTTTTCAAATATTTTTTATATTCTAAATTTAATATTTGCATCATAAATATTTCCAAAAAACGATCTATTCTAGGAACAAACATAAACTGTTCACTCGATTTTTTTATTTACAAATTTGCATAGTTTCTGAAATAACAGAAATACATCAGATTAAATTTGTTTTCACTACAGTACAAATCAAATAGATTTAGAATAGTATTTACGCCAAGTTCTTTTTGAACTTTCCTAATAAAACAAAAAAATTCAAAACATCTGATTGAGAACAACTATTAATTGATTCCAAGAAAAACTTATCTACTCATTATCATTATTAATTTTAATCAGAAGTAAATAAAAATTAATAGCTTGCAAACAAATGTGCATTATTCCTTGATTTTTTGCTTATTACTATCCCAACATTATAATTATATAAGTTAGAGTTAGAAAAATCACTCCAAATTATGATCGACCCAAATTATCACTATAGATACAATGTGACTGTAGTAATAATTTGGATAGATCATACTATATCTGATAAACATTGTGACAAGAATATAAAGGAGTAACTTACATATGCGCAGAAAAGATGACAAATAGTAGAAAGAGCAATAAATGAAAAGTAATGACGATTCAAGTATCATCACTTTACTTGAACAGTATCAACTTCAATTTGCTACAATAATCTTTCCACAATTTGGCTCTTGACAGTCCTATAGACCCACCTTTCACTCACCCATATAGAATATTGTTGGATTCTGTATTCACATCATCATAATTTCATACTTAATCTTTCATACTCCATTTAAATCGCAAGCAACTAAATATTTATTTCGTTTAGTTCAAATCTGTAATAATATTCTCTCTCATCCAACAATCATTAATTCTTTCTTTCACGTATTTTTCACTTACTGTTCAATTCATTACTCATTCCACACGTACCTCAATTTTCTCACGTTAAATCTATTCATCTGTTCATCCATAACTTGCTGTGCAAAACAATCTCAGCTATTTATTCCTTTTACCTCACTTTCAAAATGATTTTATTCAGGGCTACTTTCATGCAGTTTTCCAAATTACGAGTGATTAGGGACAGTTTCACTTAATATCTTGTACAAATAATTCTTTCAAATTTCTGTATGCATTTAAATGATGTAATTTTGATTTCAAGCAATTAAAAAATCACCTTATGAAACTGATCAGTAGAAAATCTTACAGTGTAGCTAAAGTTAATAACTTTATCAGTAAATAATAGTTCTATCTGTTTAGAATATTTTAATTCCTTATTCATGATTGAATTAGGCATCGACAGATCTCAACAAATACTGCTATTAAGTACTAAGTATCATTTCATTATTTTCAATGAATGAAAAATATATCAGCCAAGTAGATTCATATATTTAATCCTAAATTGAATATTCAAAAAAAAACTTTTTTTTTCCTTGCTATTAATCCATTGTGATTTATATGCATATGGTGCTTTGTCATTTTTGTATCCATAATTATTTGGTATCTTTTGCAAAATTAGGCATTTTGGCAAAAATTAAATTTATTGGACATATATTTTGAAAACATATGCAATTATGTATTTTAAAGATTAAAAAGCAAACAGCATTATTTGCATATGAATGAAAGTCCATAAAATGTAAAAAATTTTAAGCTTTACTGAAAGCATTTATCACAACACAATAATTAATAAAAGTTGCACCACAAACGTACTCAATTCCAACCAATATATTTGATTATTCATAGCATTTTATATTACTATCTCACAAAATTATCACCTAGTTCAAAGCTGTAAAATTTGCTTTAATAACATGTTGAAAGCATTACTAAAATTAGCACATAAATGATATGAATAAAAAATTTATCACTCAAATTAATGATAATCACTAATTACTAAACAATAATTTTCCTTTTATCAGTAATTAATTTCAAATTGCAATGAATGATAGATTCTGAAGTTTTTCACCTCATTAAAATTGCAGCAATATTTACTCACAATAGTTTTTTCAATCACTAACAACATGTCATGCAGAATACAATTTTTGGCGAAATAATTGTCCCTCAAGCTATAAAAGCAATAATATAAATTAAAATAACACTACACAAAATTACTCAAAGTTAATTTAAAAAATATTTCAAATATTTTGCAAAAAGAAATAATTCATTTCAAATTTAGTATCACATATATAGACCATAGAAGCATCAAAATCAATGCTTATATTTTTCAAAAATATTTAACAAATAAAAACTATTCCTTTCATAAATTGCACTCCAATAAAACGAACGAATAATAGTTTTAATTCATCCCCTAAATACTATAATTAATAATTCATCCTCTAAATACTATAATTAATAATTCATCCCCTAAATACTATTAAAGAATTTGCCATTTGACGAAACATAACAAAAAAAAGCTTTATATTAAGATTGCAACTGTAAAATAGTGACAAATACAAGTAAATAAATATATCGCATGAAAAATTGGAGGAAGCATAAATTTATGGCAGTGTATTTTGGTAAATACTTGATAAGAGCAAAAACTTGTACTGCTTTTCTTTTTATTTCTAATGTACACACAAAATGCACATTTACTACATCATCCGATTATTTCAGTTATATTAGCTTCTTAAAAAAAATAGATTGTCGCTTTAATTCACTGCACCAATAAACACTTTGAGTTATTATTGTCGAATATGATCTTGTGTAAGCAAATATTAATAATCAATGGCGAATAAATCTATCAAACTTAACTTTCTACAGACAGGTACTTGTAGTCTTTGAAAATTCTGCTTCCTATATTCTTAAATTCCTTCCACTTTTTTCTCAAGAAAAAAATGAAAGGATTTTTAATACATTTACTGTTGACAAATTACTTTAGTTATTTCATTTATGAAAGAGAGCAAAAAATAGATAGATAAATAGATAAATAGATAGATAGATAGATAGATAGATAGGCAGATAGATAGATAGATAGATAGGCAGATAGATAGATAGATAGATAGATAGATAGATAGATAGAGATCGAGAGACGAGAATGTGAGAAAAAATATGTGCAAATATATTACAACGTCATAATAGCTTCAAAATTATTCTGCTATTTCTAAATCAACTGTTAGTAATACATAAATGAAAAGCTTAAAAAATGAAAAATGTGATATTGGCAAAAAAATTGAAAAAAAGCAGTGTTTGCATTGCCATGTAATGTAACGAAGTACATTACGAATGTTGTCAAAAATTTGCATAAGTATGAAAATTTGCATATCTTTGTTCAAATCGTCAAAACAAACGGTAATAACTATAAAAAACTGTAATTAAGCACAACAAACTGCTATCAAATATGAGCAGTACAGTTCATATTTTCAATAAATAATATGATTATTAGCGCAATAATTTGTATCTAAAAGCAGATTTATTTTTAACATTAAAAATCAAATTTTTGAATAAAATGGTCTTCAATTATTTACTTGAAACATATTTCATGTGATTACATTGAAGAATAAATAAATATTAAAGACGTTGTATGAGAAATAATACATCTAAAAAAAGCAAATTATTTTCATCTGCATGAATTTTCTAAAAATTATAACTACAACATAGTAAACTGCTGAAATTCTTAACAGATTTTATTAATTTTTCCAAAGAGAATTTATGAATGCTATAGAAACAACGCAATCACTGTTTCAGTTTTCAGTTCGCAGAAACTTTTAATCGAATTTATTTTATAATCGCATAAAGTGAAAGCAAACCCAAGCCAAAAATATGGTAACTGATGAGAACGAAATACTTATTGTGCCACATCTGCAAACTACTTAACGATGTAAAACAACAAGTTGAATATAATTTATTGCTAGGGAGATAATTTAAAAGAAAGTCTACAATTTATTTTTTTATACAAAAGAAAACCTTAAATACTTATACTACATTTGTTTACTTACCTTTCACCAGCTGGGCATTTCTTCTCACAAATTTCACCATAAAAAGAGTCCTTACATTCACATCTGCAATTCATTTTTTTATCATTTTTAACACAACATAAGAAGCAGCTAAACTATGTTATAGTAATGTAAATAACCAAAAATTTTATCTATCAATTATAAATTGTTGAATGAAAATTTGACACTCGGCATATTAATATTTTAGACAATTCACATAAAAGTGATTTTAGATACAACAAAAAATAATTTTTAAAAAATTAAAAAATAAATATGATGCATAGTTTAACAATACATTCAAAAGTAATTTTTATAAAGCACATTTAGAAATATCATTTTGAAAAATTAATGAGGCAGTAATGATATCTGAGTAATTCTTAAAATATCCGAATTAAATTAGGAGAAAATTGCGAACCTTCCATCGACTAAATCGCCATCATTCTTGCATTTGACAATCTTATCACAATTATCACCTTCATATTCATCAGCACAACGGCATCTATCGCCTGCATTACGCCATCGCCTTTCAAGCTCTTCAATTTTAACACTTTGTACCAAATAATGACAAAAAATGCAAAAATTTCAGCAAAAAAATGCTACAAAATAGACATAAAACCATGTTAACTCTGCTAATGATTCCTGACTATAAACTGAACAAAAACAAACTTTTTATTTGATATTGAGTATTTGAGAACTTGAATTTTCAATTACTCAGGTAAATTTTCATCAAAATATTCTGAGCTCGCTGACCTTTTGGAGCCATGCGCCAACATGCAAGTCGTTCGCAGTGTTTGCCATCCCAAGGTGCCCAACAAATACATTCAATTTGTCTTGAACCAATAGCGATTGTTCCGTTATGTTGGCATGAATTTGGTGTGCACCTGAAAATGTCTCTAATATGTTATTTTACAATCTTTTAATAAGCTTTTCCTATCGGTAGAATAAACATCATATGCTTTCATAGAACTGTAATATTGTAAATCATGCTAATTCATATAGTTATTTTTGGTGAACGTTTATACAGCCATACTCAATGAGACTTTAAAAATGTGCAATTAGTTTTGTGCAAAAAATAAATTAAACTGAAAAAAGAAGTAATATTGAAATGAATGACAGCTGTAAATTGAAGAAAAAGCAGATAAATTTAAAAGTAGTGTGTGCACTTCTAAAAAATATACAGAGTGCATATGTTTAAAAAAAAAGTTTCTTCAATTGTGCTAATGAAACATAATAAATGAATTCAAACATTTTCACTCTCCATCTTTTTTTTGAATAACCTTACTGACTTAATATAAAAATTTATTTTGAATAAGCAAAATTTTCTTCATTTCTGAGAATTTATCAAAATTGTATATTTAGATGATTGTTGAACTAACACGCTATTGTAAAGGGAGAATCCTGTAGGACATCCATGATATTCGTTGCATATAGGTCCTTTCCATCCAGGTTTACATTCACACTGACCATTTTTCATTTTTCCATGCACTAAAACTTAATAATTCTATTGTAAACATATTTTGAACTAAAAATTTGAAGTATATTCTACACAATCAATGATAATATGAATATATTATTTCATTTGTTGATAAAAACAGATACACAAAATAATATGACAATTTGGTAGCTATCTTAACAATCAAATTAATATGAAGTTGAAAATTTTGATGCTTTATTTATCAAAATTATCAATTTTATATTCATATGATTTAAAATACAGAATCAGTGTAAGATTGATACAATTAAATAAATTATAAGAATAACACAAATTTCTTCACCTCTTAACGAGCGGCATTTAATTTCTTCATATTCTGAGCTAAATTCTTCACCTCCAGCTTTGGCTTCTGAGTACTTATCACATTTTTCCAAGCTTCCATCAACAATACCATAACCATAATAAGAATTTGAACTGCACCCTTCTGGTATCAAATTTAGAGCTATCAAATCAACGTAAGCATCATCCTTATCCTTATGTCGTTGTTGACATTTTACAATTGATGATGTTAAAAACATAATTAGAGCAATCAATTTTTCTAACGTTCTGAATTTCATCGCTGAAATTTTCATTCTAAAATTACAAATTAATATTTTACAAACAATAAAAAAGACGCTATCAAGGACAATAATATACGTATAATATGATTTTAAATTATAATCGAAATCAAAATATTTTTGAATTATGATACAGTTTGTTGAGAAATGCAATTGTATAAAATGAATTAAATTTGATTAAAATAAAAATAGAAGTGAGCACTTTTTTTTTAGTTAGAAACAATAAAAATAGCTCAGTTATATTTTATTTTTTAAAGCATTAAAAAATATGCCTTGTTTACACTGATTACTTTGGGACTAGAATAGTATGCTAAAATTTAATCAAGTTATAGATGCTATTTGTTTCAACGTGCCATATCTCGGAACTGCTACTTTTTGCAGTTTCCTAGTATATAGCTAACAAAAGATTCGTAATAAACTTTAAACTGGCCTTGGAGTTGATGAAAAAGCGACACGAAAAATATAGCACATCTTATCATAAATAATCTTGGAACAGAAAATATGCTGAATGAATATCTTGGATGTTTTTAAAATCTATTTTTTTCTCATCTTATTACATCTTGTTACACCATTAAAAAGATAGAAAAAAGCAAACTATAAACAAAAATAACAATATAAATTTAGTTTTTCTTAATTCGCTAAAACTAAATTATTAAGATTTTCTTAACTTCTGCAAAATTATCTCACATCAAAACTCCGTAATTAAAAAATAGGAGTGATTTTTGATTATTTTTTAAATTGCATAAAAATATACGGTGCAAAGTTTAACTGCTATTTCATTTTAATATGTGAGAATTTATGTAATCACTGTATCAAAAAAATTATCAAGAAAAATAACTGACCTTAATCAAGGTAATATATTGGATTGTAAAGCGAATTTCAAGTGTGATTTAATTATATATATCTATATTAAATGCTTCAGTTTGTTCCTTGAGCTACTTTTTTGCAGTAATAATCCAATAAGTAAATAATGTTAGAACTAAGAGTTTAGAAGCAAAATATGCAATGAATAATCTTAATAAATTTTTTCGCAAATTATTGAATTGCTTTTCTCTCACTTTTTCGACTATTGAGACAACTTGCATAGAGTAAGTAATATATGCTGTCTGATACTTCCGAAACATGCTTTCTCTTAAATTTCACTTACTGCTCTTATTTAATCATCTATTTGTTGTTAATTTATAAGATATCAATTTAAATAGGAAATCATCAAACTTCTAGAATCCATCATGAGATGAAATGGTAAAGTGCTTAGAATAACTATGAAAAAGAGACTAATATGAGCTTATAAAAATGAAACCATAAAATACATTATTGAACGATGTCTAAACTTTCAAGTTTTGCTTTCTGAAAACTTTATTTTATGCTATTCATATTCAGTTGATCAACTATTCACTCGTTTTATCTGAGTGTATTTTAGAATTTAAATGAAATTTCAAATATGATACTATGAATAAAATTAAGATGCATCCGAAAAGTGCAATAAGCACAGGATGTGCAGGAAATAAAGCTTATTGTGGGATGCACATTACTAACATCTGTCATAATTGCTAAAATTTTTAAAAATATTACCATTAGAAGATTTTTTTTCACATAAGCCCAATATGTTTGTAAAGAATTATAAAGAAGTCGAAAACTTGTATGTCTTTTCTGCTTTTATTTTTGCCAAACGTTTATTTTTTATTTTTTTTGTCATATCTGAAAATGCACGCTAAAAAGAGTTTGACTGAACTTAAAATAGTTCACAATTGGAAGAAATATATATTCATTACAAACTAAAAACGCAATTATCTCCAAAATGCATTGGTAAAGTAAAATTGAAGAAAAAGATAAGAATAAGGAAATAGAGTAGAAAGAATAGAAAGTTTAATTGAAATTAGTTGATCACTTGATCACTTTACTTTTATTCAATCCTAATTAAAGTTTTTCTTAAAAAAAAGAGAGATAAAATGTTAACTTAAATAAAGCTAGCTTAAATATGGGGCTAGCAGCAGCAATTGAGGATATATTTTTCTTAATTCTAAAACGAATAAATTCAAGAACGAATCAAGCCCACAATGAATGTCTTCGAGAAAAAAAAAAACAAGAAAAAAGAAAAGAAATAGGAAATGAAAAAACAAATAATATGAGAGAAACTTCCCAATCTAAACCCAAAATATACAAGTTTAAATTCATTTATTTTACAAGAAAAGACACATTTAATTTATAATTTTAAAAAAGAAGGCGTTTTCTAATCAGAGAAATTTCTGCGACAAATATATGAGTAGAGTACGTATAGTTGAAATGCAGCTGTTAGCAAGACTGCTTGTTACATGCAATATAAAATATGCTTAGAACATTTTAATTTTTATTCATAAAATTATAAGAAAATTTCGCTTAGATGTAATAAGTAATTTTTAATTTATGTTAAGGATTGGTTTTTACTTTTTTTATAAGTAAATCACAGACCAAAATTGTAAATTTTTAAATAATAATCTCATACGCAAAGATAACTTCAAATGACAATTAGGCAGAAATTTTTATGCTATATTCATAAAATGAGAGACCATTAGATTTGAATTATTATTAATATTCATCAATCATTTTTGATTTAGCTCGATAAATGATTGAAAAATATTGCTACAATCACTATATATTTGAAATAATATACAAACGCAAATACTACATTAGTTTCTTGCATTCTGTTAAAAACTTTGCAAATTATTTCTTTATTTATGATAGTAAAATATGGTCTATTATTATTGAGATAAAGAAATAAGTAAGTTTTTGAATGATAGACACAAAAGCAACTGATAATTGATGGTCATCTTTCATCTGACGTATACGCACAAATATATTCCTCTGCTTATTTTCAATCTTTCTATTACTTTTCTATGACTCCTGACTATTCTGCACAAAAACGGCAAAGTTATTCATTCGGTTGTAGTTAATAATTGCTCAAAATTGCAGCGAATAATTTTTTGAGGAAAATGAAATGCAAAAAAAAAAAAATGCATTAATCATTTGTTTCTATTCTTCTTAATAGGGAAGAAAATTATTTATCAGTTACTCAATTTAAATTAAGTTTTTTAACGTAAATTTATTGAAATTTTAAATCGATCAGAAGATAATTTTCTAATTTATCATTAAGATAATATATGGCATTCTTATTTTATTTATTGTTAAAATTCATTGTTTACATGAAATAGGAAATAAATAAATAAATAAATAAAAATACTTTTACCACTTCTTTCCCATAGATGCATGCATATAATTAATAAAATAATAATAATGTCAGAAAAGATTATTTTATTCAATCCTCTAGATTAAAATGAAAAATATTAGCTATTTACTTTGAGATACAATAAAAATATAAAAATAATTACATATTCTTCAAACTAAGCATAAAGTAAATGAGAATAATATTTTTGTTCTTAACAACAAAATAAAAGATAAAATATAATAACTGTGACTAAAAGGCACTTGAGAAGTACACGTCTTCTTTTCTTCAGGAAGTACTTTCCTAGCTAGCGTGTTTATGAAAATTTTGCAGGCTTTAAGTGTATTTGCATGTTTTCACGATCACGAAAAATGCCATAGCATCTAGTGAACTTACATATAGCTTTATCTTTCACCCTTCACCCTTCCGCTTAACTTCACAAATTTCCACTTTTTTTTGCAATTATGAAAAAAGTAATTAGAAAAAAAAGAATGGCTAATCAATTACTTGAATTTTCATGCAGCATTAACGATGATTTATCATTGAAGCTTTTCAATAAATGAAAAAATAAAAATTTGCATTCTCTTCGATTATATGCTTTCGTTAACATTTCATCGCATTAAATCACTGACAACAAGAAGAAAAAAGTTACAAATATAAAAGCTTTAACTGTTTACTGCAAATCAAAACTGAAAATGAAATTAACGTTAAGAAAATGCAAAGTGCTAAGTGTCAACGCGAATATAAATTTGTCAAAAAGTCAATAAGTGAGCTAAATAGTAAATGAAATGACATCTGAACTCAAAAAAAAAAATTACATAAAGCTATTTATCAACTTTAAATGAAGGTAATGACATGCATTTCATCTCATTACCATACATATAAATCCTGCTCTCTTAACTAAATAATCTTTCATCAATGTGTCACTAGTTCAAAGTTCAAAGTTTAAAGTTTAAAACTAAATAATAACATATAAGATGTTAAGTAAACGATTAGTATAATTTGTACATTCTTATGAAAGTTCGATGATTACTTTACTTGCAGTTAGTTGTATGCGATGATTTCAGTCAAAAAGATTTCAGATTTATAGTTGCTACATTATTTTGGTAGAAATGTTAAAAAATTATTCTCGTCGTCTCTGCACGCAGTAAAGATTCGATCTCGTAACTTTATTGTGAGATGAATGAGTGAGTAATCACCACAGCAAAAAACGAATAATGACCACTAATTGGTGCTTTAAATGACTATAAACGAGCAAAATATATTCTAGACGTATTTTCTTTAAACCGGAATAGCATAAAGTAAAACTGCAAATACAAGTATTTGTAAACTTTAAAATTGTAATGCTACAAAAAAATTTACAATGGTGAATGACCTGAAGTACAGTCTACTCAACAATTCTTTAATTTCTCATTGAAATACATTTAAATAAATAAAGATGATTATTCTGTTAGCATTCAAGTGATTTTTGATTGTCCATTGATTAAAATGACAATTTATAAAATAATATCATCTATAATATAAGGCAAATACAAGATTATGATGTATTCAAATTTTGAGAATATTTATCAGTACGCAAATTCCAGAAAGAAAATTAACAGTGTAAAATGAAATTAAGTAGAAACGCTGAATTTGGCAGTGAGCTGAAAGTTGCAGACATTTTTGAAAAAAATAAGCATATGCTTTTCCGAAATATATTTGACGCTTATTCTATGGACATTGTTCGTGAAACAAATAAGTTACATTTGATATATGAAATTTTAATTTCACTGATACTTGTAAAAAAAAATGTCTCCAAAATAAATGCAACGGCTGCGATTACTTCCTAAAATTATCATTTATCTTTGGTTTTCAGAAAATAGTTTCCAATAAAAATCGTTATTTACTAACTAAACAGTTTCAGATGTCATTATCAATTTCTCACACTTCTCTTTCTATGCATCTAAGTTGTAAGTAGTTTGTGCGAAACTTATTTTCTAGAAGTGGATGTGAATGAATGACTGTATGATTAATTACTCTAACTGGCATCTTATGATAGAACTTTTTACCAATTTCAAAAGACAAAAGTTTAATATGATACAATAAAATTATGTGAACTATGAATAAGTTAATTATACAGTTATTTAAATGATAAAAGGTATTTCAGAATTTCACACTTCATTTCTTAAGAAATTAATTCCAAAATACTTTTGATATTTCTTAAGAAACTAAGTGTGAAATTCCGAAATACTTTTTACAATATGTATCATGTATGATCCAGCGTGGATCTTTTCTACGTTTACTGTGCACTTAATTTCATCTATCCTATTCTAAACAAGTTTCGAATATCATTTAAACATTATTAGCAGTTAGAAAATTATAATTTTAAATTTTTCATCTTTAGAGTTCCCAAAAATACATTTCCAATCATTTATCATTATTTCTTATCACAATAGTTCGGTGTTCATTCTTACTAAACATACAGTAGCTTAATGATTATTTTCGAAATATGATACTGTGATCATCAAGAATAAGTGAATGATAATGAATATTGAAGGCAATGAAAATAAAGTTTCAAAAATTGTCGATTTCGTGACTACATTTACAATCCTTTTTAATCTAATCAGTAGTTCAATTTACTTAAAAAGACGGATATGATGAAGTATTCTCATCTAAATAAGAAACATAAATAAGAGATCGAATTAAAGACAGAAGTACAAGAAAATCGAGATAGACTTCAACGACTAAAGACAAGTTAAAGTTTGATACAACCATCGTTTTCAGTGGACTAAATGTCCGTCCCACTCAAAAAATTATCGGTACTTGCGTATATGACAGAGGCTGTGAAAATTTTATGAAAAATGAATTAAATCGTAAATATGGTATCATAATGGCATTTATTTCTAAAATTAAGGGCTGGTCGATAGAACGTAAATGAAATCTCAATTGGATAATATTGAAAGCAAACGAAAAAAAAGGAAGACTAGACTCCTATTGTAATATATATATATAGAAAATGCCAGTGAATATTCGTTATTCAGTTCATCTATTTCAGTGGTTTCAATATTCACTGATTTCTCGATATCACATTTTCATCGAGATTTCAAAAAACATTACCTACCGATATTTCTTTATTTTCTATTCAGAAATAAAATTGAATAATTTTGCTAAATTCTTAGATTTTAGAGTTATTTTTAAACTTACTTATGAAAACCTTTGGTCTAAAATAATACGAATGCTTATATGCTTCAAAAAAATTCAGAACCATTTAATAAATCAAAATTACTACCTAATTAAATTACGTGCCCATAAAATATCAGAATACACAACGTAAATACAATTAAAAACTTTTTGACTGACTTCCATAAAAATTTGAAAAGAAGATGGAAAATTGTTCAAAAAAACCTGCCTTTGCAATATTTCACTGTCTACTCATCTTTGCATATTTTTACAATGTGAAAATTGCATGAACCAAAAATAAATAGAAACTTCGATAACAAGAACGAAAAAATAAGATATGTAAAAATTCAAATCATTTAATCCCTTCTTAAAGAGAGAAAAATATCTAGGGATGGTAAACGCTGCAGATGGGAGATACCCCCCAAAAACTTGGGTTAAAATCACTGAATTGAAAACGCGCACATTAAGTAGTTATTTCTGGTGCTAAAGCCTATTTCTAAAGACTAGAATATGAAAATTTCAAGACAACAAAAAATTATTCAATCCTAATTTCCATATATTTCCAAGGCTGAAATTTGAGCATGGTTTTTTTTCTTTACAGTCTTTCCATGAAAGGATGACAACAGTGCACAATATATCCTAAAAGACAATATGCTAAATCTTGTTTATGAAGCAAATATAAGAAGTTGCTGCCGGACTGACTTTAAATAAAATTATATTTCTGCGTGGTTTTAATTTAATCAAGAGGAATACACAAATAATTTTAAGAAAGTAACACAAAATACAACTTCAATGTAGTATTACTGGTACATGAAGCAGTATTTCAAGCAACAAAAAAGATAGGATAAGCAAATGTTTTATTTTTTTTTAATTCGTCTACATTGTTTGATCAAACAGGCTACCGTTAAACAAGTCCTATCCACTAAATTAAAGTAAACCAAAATTAAAGTATGAAATATTCAGTGCTAAGTTTAAAAACATATTGTTAAACATCTTACGCACTAAATTTAAAGACTTTGAATTGAATTGGAAACAGATTGCAAATGAAAGAAAGAAACGGAAGTTTCCGTAACTTGGAGAAGAGAAACTGCCTTTAGAAATAGACCAGATGCAAAATTCAATTTACTGCTTTTGAACATATAAAGTTGTTGTCTTTGACTAGTTTAGATAGGTAATATTTGGTTATGGTAGTTTTCATTGCTATTATTCTTACGATTGGTAGGTAACACTGGTATTACGATTTATATCATTACAGTCTAGAACTGAACTTTATCACTTCAAACTTCGTATACTTTCTGATTTCTCCTTACATTATAAGCAAATTATTATTATTCATGATGTTTTTTAATTTCAAAATTTAATGCTTTACTTTTCTGCAAGCTCTTAATAAAGGAAGCTTGCTATTTGGCCTCTGCAGATATTTTAAGATGTATTTTCTGAAAGGATTGCAATGACTTATTCACGTACAAAAAATTTTCAAAATAAAAAATAAAAAGCAAATCATAATTAAAACTTAATAGGTAAATTTTTCGCTTACTTTACTACAATAATATGACCGGCTTTCTCTAAAAAAGTTGATTAAAACATGATAATCATCCTGAAAACCAGCTAAGGAATTTGAAAATGGGAAGATAATTTGTTTTGGAGATGCTACCAAATAACAATACTTCAATATTGTGTGAGTGAGTATGGCATTCAGAAAATTAATATATTAGTAAAAGAATTGTTCTGAAAAGCTTTCATTACTAAGCTGAAATCAGAATCAAAGCATAAATGAATTGAAAAGAATTTTTATTGTAATAAATTTAAATAGAGTGCTATTTATAGTAGTATAGAGTAAAATTATAAATAAAATTTATATTATAATAAAAAAATTGAATTCAAGATAAGTTTTTACATTTTTTTAAAACAATTAATAATGATAGATAATCAAAAATTTGTGGTTAGTAAGGAATTTTTTTAAGCAATTGATCCCAATGTGTGAATAATAACAAACACTGAAATGCGAAGAAATGAGGAAGGGTCTTAATGAAAGGGTATTTTTAGCTTTGCTATGCAAATAGCAAAAAAGTATTGAGCAATGAATGTGAAAAATTGCTTGCAATATGAAGTTTTGGATTGACCAGACTAACTATGACAGCACAAACAACAACAACAATCTCAACTATGTAGCAGTAACATAAACAGAATTGGCAAGTAGAAGAAAAAAAGTTCTAAAAACAAATCAAAAAAAAAAATGAGAGGAAAAAAGCAGCGGAGTTGATAGTAAGCAGTGCATTGTTAGACAAAAAAAGAAGCACATAAGGAAGCAAAATAAGCAAAGCTGCACGTTAGTAGCACAAATGGATAGATAAATGCATTGCCGAAGTTCACAAGACATCAGATGGATGCAACAATAATTCTTATTATTTAGTATGAGAAGCATTGCTGTGCATTTACTTATTTGCAAATAAACGCAAAAAAAAATGAAAAAGAAAAAAAACGAATAAAGTAGTGAGTGCATTTGTTGGCAGTAACTGGAGTGGATCGAAAACATTCAAGAAATTGCAGAATAGTTAATCAAACTAGCAAATAATTTACTCGAAAGCGTGACATCTAAATATTACTAACCTCGTACGCATGCAAGCATTTATTTTATGTCTTGGTGTAGAGTTACAAGTTGAGTAATGATTTTTTTAATATTAACTTTACGAATAGCAAGGCATATTCATCAAATAATCACAAATGGTGATAGATTGAAAAATATAACAATACACATGATATATTCATTAATTTTTAGACAGTTGTGATCAATATTAAAAGCTTACAAACAGTATTCTATAAGAGGTCTTGATTCGCTTCTCTAAATTGACTGCTTTGAAAAGAATTAGTCAAGTAATGAGAATTAAGTTGAACTGAAAATAATGTGTGTAGAGTATGAGTGTAAATGTTTACAGTTGGGTAGTGAAAGTAAAATTATTAATAGTAAAATTCTTTGAATGCATCTGTCTGAATAATACATAAATTTTGTAGCGGTAAAAACACATATGTTCTACGTCAGACTTAAATACAAAGCTGTTGAAGTGCTTCATAATTGAAAATAATTGATGAGAAGTTTCTGTGTGAACAGTACTGCTTGTTATCTATCAAAAAGAACAATTTCAAGAAAGTCATTTGAATTTTTTTTAGACAAATTCTGATGGAATGTTATACGGTAAACTAGTTGATCTTTGAAACTTTATGAAAAGCGTTATAATTTTAAGTAACCGCGATTATTGGTTCAAAAAAGTACTAAAAGATAGATTATTCTTTCTTTTTTTTTTGATTGTTTTTAATTTCCAAAACAGAACGCATTTTTGTCTGGATAATAAAACTTACTAAATACACAAATACAAACTTCTCGCAGTCAAAAAACTGAAAAATACAAAATATGTTTAAAAAATTAAAAAATTTAATGTCAATTATTTTTCTTAATTAATTGTTCTAAATTATGTCTATCAATATTCATGTCATTAGAAAATTCAAAATTTTTTAGTCTCAGATAACTTTGACTACGAAAAACTAACCTTTTAAGATGCAGATATTTGTGCTTGCATTCTTTAATTTATCGAAATTGCTTAAAGTATCTAAAAAAATTAGATGACTAGTTTATAAATAATATATATCTATCAAAATTCTCCATTCCTTCCGGAATTAATAATTTTATAAAACCATTTAAATGCCAATTTTTTTCTGCAAATTATCTCTCATGCATAGAAAATGAATGGAACAAAAATTTTGCAACTGCTGTTGTATTACTCTTTTGCAGTACAATACTTTGTTGCTTAAATTAATAGATCAAATATTTACCCAAAATAGCATATAAATTACTCTCATGAAAATATGTGAATGCATGATTAGAAAAAAGCAAATGACATTATAATGATTGAGAAAATTAACAAGTCCATGTCAAATAGTCTGTAGATTAAACCTAAGCAGACAAATGTTTGTCTATGGATGATAACATCTAAAATAGCAATTATTTTATTTCAAATTGTATATTGACTTGGCAATATTTACGTTATGAGCTTCAAATTTTTTGAGCAAATTCTGAAGTTCAAGGCTCTCAGGTTACAAAATAACTTCATATAACATAATTGTGGAAGACATACTTACTCAAACATTCTAACGAAACACTCACAAGGAATGTTATAATATATACTAATATATAAATAATGCCAAAAAAACAAAAACATTCTACTGGAAGTACAAACGATACTGACAACTGCCAATTAAAATCATTATAATTATGCTGAATTTAATGCATTTGAAACAAAGGACTTCAATTTCTAAAAAAATGTAGCGAAAATATTGAATTGAATTCTTGCTAATTTCCATTAATACAATTATAGATCGTAACGAATTATCGCCTAAATTGGGCATCTTTAAGTAATATAAAGACTGAAAACGGTATCTGAAATTTATTTTTACCTGATTGAATACTTTAGTAAAATTTTAAATTTATTTATATGGACTACTTCATTTTCTTTCTATGCCAACTGTTTTCAGAGGACTGAATAGTCTAGAATAATTTTTCTTTAAAGTCTTTCTTAATAGGCCGAAGTTGGAATCAACAAATAAATGAAAAAAGCATTTTTCAGCCAATAAGTTTAAAATATTTTAACTTTCCGGTTTGTTTCACATATTATTTATTCGCTATTTGTCAATTTGCAAAAATTTGGAAGGCAGTTGAAAAAAACTTCATTCTGGATAGCCATGTGTCGTGCTCTTTAAGCTTCTGCACTAAATATTGAATTTCAAAAATATGTCAGTAGAGGAAATAAAATCAGAAATTAGCGTATTTTCATAAAATGTTTCACTGCATTTGCAATAAAGATGAAGTTGGCAAAAATTTTTGCATCTTTTTTGTAGTTGACAGTTTATTGGCATAATATAATGGAAGGATCTTACTGTTCATAAATCATTACCAATTTTTGAATTAGTAGGAAAATTTTTTTTGAACTTTTAACATGATTATTGTTTTACAAAAGTCATATTATCATTACTAGCTTCCAAAAACTGACTTCATGAGTGAAATTACAGTACTATAAAATCAAATATGAATAATGATCAATGTTTATACTTTTCGCTTTGACTCCTTTTTTATATTTTGTGTATAATAATTTCCATTGCAGTTTAAATTGCATTATATCTACCATTTTCAAAATAAAATTTGCACAGCTGAAAAAATGAAGATAGAGTTTCAGAAGTTTATTTAATTAAATGTATGGAGGAAAAATGTTGCTACCGATCATAGCCGAAAGTTCTCGTGAATTAACTCATGCACTAAGGTAAACAAGAAAATTATAAGTAACATAAAGTCAGACTATTGAAATATTCATGACTTTTGAACCATTTAAATGCAGAAGTAAAAAACACTAAACCGGAACCTGGAAGCACTTTATCTTACATTTAACTGCGCGGGAATGAATTATATATGTAAGCATAGAATTAAAGTGAGAAGCTTTTAAATAGAAGTTGTGTAAAGGTTATAAATTACTTTCTTGTCAAAGAAGTCATTAAATATTGTATTCGTTTGATTTGCTGATTGATTAAATCGTGTGAAAGTGATTATCTGATGGTTTAGCTATATATTCGCTCGCTGATTACAAAGTTGATATTGTCAGATCTTTAGCAAAGATTCGTCTTTTCAAGTAGTTAAAGTGTAAATCACTATGATTTACAAAGATACTTTTGAGAATGAGTCAATATTAGAATCATAGTTAATAAAATGAAGTAGATAGTTCAAATACTTTATGACAAAAAGTTTATCTCTTTACTGTCTAAAAATAATGTTAAAAAAATTTTTGATTTATTCTGTAATTTAAGAATAATTTTTTATCAAATAATTAAATATATAAATGAGATATTAGAAATCATTATCAATGAAAAAGTTGGTATATATTAAACATATCGCAGACATCTGCTTTGTTCACATAAATTGCTTCTGGGACAGCGTTTGAAGCGAAATATTTTCGTACCTGATAGTTCCGCTTGATAATCAAATAATAAAAACGTTAAATTTCAAAAACCTGCAGCGTGTGAAAAAATATAATTGAACTTCAAAATTACTGTGTGTTCATCATATGTGTTGCACCAATAACTTTTTTCGAAATACAAACCAAATTAATTCATAAGCCATTCAAAAAACTTATCAGTTTGGTTTGAAATTTAACGAATCATATAAAATTGACAATACAAGGCATATATTTTTACTTTTGTTAGCGTCGTAAACGATGACTTTTTTTTGAAATAATTTGCAAAAATGTCTCAAATAAATCAATATAATCAATAATTTTTTTTAATAGAAATAAATTTAGTGAGAAACGTGAACTTTACTTTATTTCCAGTTGAAAGCTGGTAATATTGTGAATCTGTCGCAAAATATTCATTGTTTTCGAAAGTGCAGTTAAAACATGAGCATTCAATGTCTGTTTTATTTTATGAATTACATAACGAGATCTTAATTTCTATTTTAGATCATAAAAAAATTGAGAATTAATTCTTATTCAACTTTTAAATCACTTTTCGGCCTCTATTTTTTTATTTTCAGATATCTGATGTCAGTTAAAAAGCAGTAAAAATAATTACACATTCTGAAGAAGTCAATGCTAAAATTTGGAAACTTGTTTAATTTGATACAGTAAATCAAAACAAAAAAAAGACTAGCAATAATTTTTTAGTTCAAATTAATCAGAGGTCTACGAATTAATTTTAAATATCCACAGAAGATACAAACTAAATATTTGTTTTAATTATGTTGGCAAAGACCTTTTAATTTTGATAAATAGTAGTAGTTAATATGAATGTATTGAGGCACACAGAAATGAAAACAAAAAAGAATTTTTGTATTTTTATACACATAATGCCAAAGCAGAAAATGTTAATTCTCTGAAAATAGTTTTTTTTCAAAATGCACACTTTTTCTAAAAATACTATCAATAATTAATTACAGTTATAATTTAATACAAGCTGATAACGTAGCTCACGAACTCCAGTTGTTCCTTTAGTTATTGAGCAAACGTTTCAACTACTTTCCTTTCTTTATACTACAGTGCAACATATTTCAGACAGTGCAAAGAATGACAAATAAATTTGAAACTTTATTTTTATTACTAAATTTGTAAATTTATGCTTTGATAAATGAAATTTTCTTCAGCAATTTGATATTTATAGAGTGATTTCAATTGGTTTGAGTAGCTGCGAAAGTTTCCTGTAATTTCAGATTGCTTGCATGATTATAATTTGCATAATTTATGATATATCAAATGATCATTGCACGAAAATCATTATTTATTCACATACTATATAGCTCTTCGCCTATTTTGCTTCGAGATTATGCTTAAATATTGATAATAATAGTTCTTATTTAGTAGTTTGCTTTCACCTTTAAATTTTAATGCTTTTTGCAAATTCATGCATAGCTTCATGTAATTCACTTAATATTTTTAATGCTATCAAAATTTTAAAAAAGTTCGATCTTATTACCGAACGTTAACTTTTTCAGATACAAATTATAAGTTAAGTTAACAGATAAAACTCTGCTTTATTCAATTCTTTGCATCGAAATTCCAATACAAGAAAATTATAACTTATTAAATTTTTATAAACTTTTTTTCCTTATGCATAATATTATGAATAAGGAAATAAACGTTCGGTAATAAGATCGAACTTTTTTTAAATTTTGAATAAGTTATAATTAGAAATAACTGTATGTTTATATAACTATATAAACATACATGTAGAAATCCCTCTATATTTTGTACGAGCAAATTGTATAAACGAAATAATTTTTTAGTTATCGTTACGAAATGATTCCATGAAATTATCAGGAAAATCAAAGTAATCTAGGGGATCGTTCTTAAAGAAAGATTAAAACAAACTCAGTCATAAATTTTATAATATTATAAATTGAGCACAAATAAAGAAGAAGGATGATTTGGATATCAGAAGTGCCAACAGTTTAGTCAAATTCTTTAATGAAATGAAGAATATTGAGAAAACTTTCGTGGTCAGTTGTGTGCAAATTTTGAATTTAACGAAATGATAAATGAACCACACAACTCACTTCTCGCCATATCATCATTTTCTTTATTTAATTTAAAATGTGAGAGTGTGGTGCTAATGTAAATGTTATTGCAAGTGTTTGAAACGATTGTTCAATAAAAGTAATGATGAATGGATGGATGGATAGATGGATGGATATGTGGATGGATATATGGATGGATAAATGGATAAATGGATGGATGGACGGATGGATAGATGGATGCACAAATAGATAGATAAATAGTTAGGTAGATAGATGGATAGGATAGATGACCGACTGATGGAATGGATACAGATTCAATTGCTTAATGAATGCTTGCTTAAAATAGAAAATTACTACTACTATAACATGTATACAATCAGTTTTGTCCACCTTGCACCTTGCTTCTTGCTTTTCATCGGAAACTTCAAGAAGCTCACCCTAACTTCCCTCCTCTGAACAGCTGCACCCTTTGCTTCATTTTACATATGTTCTTTCTTCAGTTTCTTCAATCCCTGACATATTTAATTCATTCAGAAATACTTTTGCGAATTTTAGCATTTACTTCATTTAAATTTACTTTTGTTTTTATGAAAGCAGCAATCATGGCAATAATCATCTTGTTTAAATCATTATTTATATATACTGAATAGTGTATATTGAGAGTTAACTTTTATTAATATACTTTATGCAACAATTTTTATGGATAATAATTTTTGTACTGATGAAATATCACTAAATTTTTGTCCGCAAATTTTTCTAAAATGCTTGTTGTACCGAGAAACCAATAAAAATTAAATTATGACAATTGTTTTACTATCATTTATTTATACCTAATAGGTACTATTTTACGATAAAGTGTAGAAATCTCAATATTAATTATCTCCATTTTCGTCATTCATTTTAAGCATTATAAATTTTAATCATTATGATAGGCGTAAGTAATGCATTAGCTAACTTGGATTACGGTTGCTAGCAAATGAGTAATCATTCAGTTGAGTTACCACAATAAGTCAGTCTTCAATTCAGCTTCTTTTCCCACTGTAGTACACAATTACCTTTGATAAAAAAAGAAAAACAAACAATTAGAGTTTGCCAACAACTGCTTTGCTTCAATTTATATATTTGTGTTCCGTTTCTGAACAATTTCAAAGAGTATCTGTAGTTTCAATTCGCTTAGATGGATGCTGTGGTAAAATAATTTAATTTTTTCCAACTTAATTATATAGGACTTTTTCTGATGATTGTGTACTTAAAAGTCTTCATTTTCTAATATAATCAGTTGAAGTTGTCAATTTTTATGAAATGCTTGCACAAAATAGCCGCCTACTTTACTCTCAATTCATGCATTAAACACATTTTTCTTCTTAATTTTATCATGAGCAGCTTAACATTACTATAATTATTGTAAAATAATTAGCTGTAATAAAAAATTACTAATTAACTATTCACAATTTTCATAATCATCTTTTTGTACTGTCTACAGGAATCTAATTTAAATGAAGCTGTTGCAACAGACATAACAAAATTCACGTCATTTGAATGCCAGGTATCAAAGAGGGCTGTAATGAAAGAAAAATAAATAATGTTTTCATATTTAGCATTTGGAATAAATATAAATTCTGATGATGGTTTTTAATATTTTCAAAGAATTATTATTTTTTGCACTTTTGTATCCAACGCATATTACTATTATGTTAAATATCGTATTTCAAGCGTATATTATGGTATTACTTAGTCGTGAAAGTATTTCTAACCAAATTAGGCATTCAAAAATTTTTCACTACACCAAATTCTTCTTCATTATCAATGATCTTAAGCTGTAAATACAGTATCTCCTTATGCTTGAATTCGACTTTCTTAATTTGTAACTATGATGTTATTCGTAATATAATTAAGCAGAGATGAAATAAATCATCTTAAAAAGATTGCAATTACTGTAAGATTAACTCAAATAACTTAAGATTAATTTCACTGTTACTAATGTTTTGAAAATTTGTAAGGTCTATAGGTCCGTACTTTTTTGCAATTACCGAAAGAAATCAATAACAATAAATTAGATATTAAAATATTTCAGAAATGAAATGAATGATATAATTTTTTTTGATACAGTACTACTGTCATCATTACTTTATATCGGCTTTTCAACTTCCACAGTATTACAACCTACTAAAGAGCAAATAGCTATTTTACAGACGACATTTAAGAATCTACTGGATTTGGAGCATTTACCAAGTAAGTTACTTTTTAAGCTTGTGAAAACAGGTTCAATTGTTATCTTAAAAAAACTAGATATTATGCTTAATCCTTGAGACTTTGTCAATAAATTAAAAATTCTGAGCATTTTACTTTAGGTAATGCTCGACAGCCTGCTTTACGTATTGAGAATGCTGCTTCAAAATACATGCGACGCTTATTTAATCAATATAACGCTGATATAAATGACCAAAATAATTTGCACGGGAATATTATTAGAAGTATCAACCCTACAGTTGGTAAAAATTTGTTTAGTTTTTATTTCATAAATAATAGTACTGTATGATTAGTAGAAATAATACACAGTGTAAAATTTTTATTATAGAGAGTAAAAGATATCTCATGTTTAATCTAAGAATAAATTTTGTTAAAAAAACAAGTATTTGTCAGCACAAAAATTATAAGTCTTTTACATACAAAAAATAAAAAACACAAATCACTCTTTTAATTGATGAATGCAATTTGATACTGTTTCAGAAATACTGTTTGGTGAAGAATTACTAATATTTAAGTTGAATAGAATTAAACCAACTGAACAGGTGTGCAAACATTATTAATTCACTTTATAGTTGCATAATACAACGTGTTATTATTTATTTTTATGCATAATTTGCGTCAGTACCTAAAATTATTTCATGGCAGAATTGGAGATTTTTTATGTTCTTACATATATTCAATTTTGACTGAAATTCAAATTACTGTAGAAAATTTATCTTATTTACTTATGTTATAATTAATTCAAATTACTACTAATTATTCAATTTTATTTTAGCAATTATTTTTTTACTTTTATAAATTTTTTGGTAATTGTACTGTTGCAAATATCTACTTAAAAAGAAGAAAAGAATTGAAGTTATGTGCGTATTTGAAGACGTTTTAAATTATTTACCTGGCATTGTAGATAGTTCGAGCTGAATTACATTATAATATTCATCCGAAGCATCGGTCCGTATGGAAACATGTTAAAAATATTGTCAAAGCTCATGCGTTTTTGCAAAATAATGGTAAAAAGCAAACTGTGCAGCTTAATCCGTCTTCTGCATCTGATTTTTTGCTTAACTTTGATATGACTGAATTGGTTTTGAAAGCAATCAGTGCAAATCAAAGTATTATCGCAGTAAAAGTATGCAATTTCATTGATTAGAGCATGAAATAACAGTAATACATTTTGAATTAAGGAAGATAATTTTTTTTCTCAAAATTTGCATGACAAATAATTGCTCTTCTAATAAAAATATATTATTTTACTGATTAAACAATAATAAGACATAATAATAATCATGACTAACTATTTTGGAACTGCAATTATTTTTTCCTAATCATAAATGAATAAAGATACTAGTAAGATTAATCTAACTGCATTACTTGTTTAATATTTTGTGTAACTGCTCGCAAGCGTGATTTTTTCACTTAATCAATTTAACGTGGTAATTTGTTGATTTTTTCAGGGAAAAATTGATCACATCATTATATCTTTGTAATATACTTTTGCTTGCTAAAAAAGATCAATTTTAAGATGCATAAATGGTTGCATTTTTTAGTTTTTACGCAATGGGAAAAAAATGAAATGTAGTGGAATGTTTAAACACAATACACCTTTTTTGCTTGTATACACTAAAGAATCATTTTTGATTAATGCAATAAATCATTCCTTCAAAATCAGTGCTGATGCATTCCATCAATTATCTTCAGGTTTAAATTTGATAGCATTTCATGCATTAATAGCTTTTTTTTTTGCTTATTATTTTTAATCATATTGTTTAAGTAATTCTGTATCAATTTCTGACCATCTTTTTTAGTGTACAAATTTAAATTTTAAAGTTAAAATTGAGATTAAACATTAAATGCATTCTGTTACTTTACTTTCTTAATATCAAATTTATTTGTATTACTTTGGAAAGAATAATTTTTAAAGGGTTGAAAAAACGCTCAAAAAGGATGTCTCCATATTATGAGTATTCAGCAAAAGAAAAACAAGATGCTAATGATAGTAGTAATACTTGGGAAGCACAATCAGTACAGCAACTTAAAACTTATCGAGAGCTGGGACCGCGGATACTTCGCGACCGTAAACAAGTAATTATTACTTTTTCTTTAATCAATGATAAAATTTTTAACTTGTTAAGAAAATTTACTTTTTCTAATCATACAATCATTTTTTATTTGACTAATAATTTTAAAACTCTTATAGATGTTATATTTTGAGACAGCAGTGATGAATTGAACAATTTTTAGCGCAGTATTCTACCAATAATAATATATTAATTATTTTTTTCATATTTTATTTCTTAACTCAAAGGAAATCCATATAGTCTACTTTTTATTTAAAAAAAATTATTATAAAGAAGTTAATTAAGGGGAGACAAAAAAGTAAAATAAGAAAATGAAATTTCTTTTCAAACTTGCTAAAAAGTTTAAACTCTTATGGTTATAAGAATGCAAAAAATGCAAATTTATATTGTTCAGATTTTGAAGTCAAAATTAAAGATAAGCTTCAAATTATTTAGAATAAATTTAGAAAAAACACTTTAAAGTGTTGTAAAATCTTTTATCGAGAGCGGGGACTGCGGATACTTCGCGACCGCATTATTTAGATGTATTAATGACGTTATCTTCCTTATTCATTATTACTGTTATGAATTTGTTGTAAAGATTGTTTATAATTTAACTACACTAGTGAAATTTACAAAATTTTGCTTTCGAAAGTTATTATGAACTGAATAAATAAGATAAGCTTCAAATTTAGTCCCGTTAATTCGATGTGCAAAATAATTTCAAGAATCTACATCATTAATACACATAATGAAGATAAATAAATATCAGTGTGCAAAATGTTTATTCTTATTAAAAATAGTACAATGTGATTACTGTAATGACTTCAGACAATTTTTAAGAAACAAAAAGCAATTGCATTTGAGTTATGTTTTAAGATAGCAATGATGAATTGTAAAGTTTCATCGCTGTAAATCAAATAGAGTGAAACAAAGAGTTACTCTTGAATAATTTTCAGAGTGATTTATAACTTTCTGATGACATAGTTAAACATCATTAATCCATGTAATCAAGAATTTGCAGTTAAATCATTTACTTAACATAAAAATTGCCAGTAATTATTTGCACTGGAATATCATTTATTTTTAATTTTTCAATCATTTTTTGCTCTACCTACATTTTCATACTATTCAATAGTATATCTACTAATCACTAGTTTTCTATGACTTTACAAAACAAGCATTGTTTTGATATCAGTAAATGTTAATTTAAAATGCTGATTTAATTTTATACATACATGAGGCTTTTTTATCTCTCTCAATAAAAAAACTAAATACATAAGATAAGATTCAAAAATTGAATAAAGGTATTGCACGGGAATAAATTCTATGACATAGTAATAATATAATTATGTTTAAAAATTTGTTCCACACATGAATTCTTTCTAAATTTGCAAATATTTGATTCAAGTTTTAACATGAATATTGGAGGACCGCCGGTTACAAATGCGTAAGCAAAAAAAAATTCGTGGTGCTTTCCGTAATGATCCAATGATGGGATTTGGTGTAAAAAAGAAATTTACAAAAATTATAACACCTTCACCATCGTCTGTAGTACAAGAAAAAGCTGAAGATGTGACACTTGTGCTTCTTCCAGGACAAACTTTTTCATCACAAGTATGAAATTGTCTATATGTATAAATTCACCATTAGAATCATTTTAAAAAATTTCAAGCTCTATGATTGCAAATGCAATACATTGTAAACATTATCCTGATCAGTTTTAATTTAGATTAGTCTTTAAAAGTCAAAAAGTAAAATGTTTCTCTCATTTTATATAATGTTATCAAAATGACTATCTGGTGGCTCTTACAGAGTTGCAGAAAGCAGAAGTTAAATGTAAGATTTCGGGACATAGGCTGGGAACACTGGATTATTGCGCCAACATCATTTGAAGCACATTACTGTAGTGGTACATGTCCCTTTCCTCTCAGAAAAGTATTTATTTATATTTTTCATATATCTCACAAAGGCGTATTTAAGCCTCTGTGATATTATTTCGATTATGTAATATAATAATATTACATGCTTTAGGAAATGAATCCATCAAACCATGCAATTGTTCAGTCAATCATATATCAATTAGGTCTGAATCCAGACATTCCGAATGTATGTTGTGCACCGGATAAAATGGATTCTCTCTCACTACTGTATTATGATGAAGTAGATAATGTTGTGTTGAAAAATTATCCACGAATGACTGTTACCTCATGCGCATGTTTGTGATCAGTAAATTTGTTAACAACTTTAAGCTGGACAAAATGTTGAGAGTACAGAAAAATAATCTTCTTTCATTTTAACTTTGACCAAATTTTTTTTAAATAATTTGTAGCTTTCTTAAACAGAATTATACGCATTTTGACAATCATTTGCAATAATGATCAATAAAACAGTTCTTATCAAATTATTCGTGAAGGAACAGTTTTAATAATTTTCAAGTATTGATTCTTTCTGTTTTTGATAATTGTTTTAATTTTCTTCCAATAATTATACAATACTTTTCTAGTATGTGAAAAAAAAAACGAAAAAAATGTCGCGTTAGAAATATTCATGTTTAGATATGCAACTATTAAAAAATAATTATAATTGCTTTGAAACCACTGTGAAATACCTATTATAACTAGTCATTAAGGAACACATTTTCGTTTGATTTTGTTTTTATTAAGTATATTCAGTTTGATATGGTTATTTAGTAATATTTAATAAGCTTTATTATTTGAGACATTTTAAAGAGTATTTTCAAAGATAATAATATAATATCAAAAGCTAATGTGATATTTTTTGTAAATTGCTGCAAAAGGCATTTTACTAATTGGTAGTAAGGTAAAAAAATGTATACATAAAATGAAATGATAGATATTTTCTATTAGCAATAAATTTTTTAAAATCTATTCTTCTGATGTAAACAGCAGTACTGTAATCATTAAACAAAAATATTATTAACTTCAGAACTTTTCTTTTTAACTACTTGGCAAATTCATTTACCGAATCCACGAGCACCATTCAAAGCCAGCTGACGAAATGAACTTCGCTTTATATAATCCTTAATGCTATTTGAACTGCCTAAACTACCGTAGTATTCTCCATTTGTTCCTTTTCCTTTCATTCCCGAAGAAATTTTTTGTTTTGCCGCTTGATTTTCAAGTATGATTGGATGAAATGGTTTTTTTGATAGTAGTATTTTGTCTCCGTTATTCATGTAATCAACTGGACCAGCTGTAAAACACTGATATTATATGAAATTTTGAATATTTTGCTATTTGTTTTTGTTGAAAATTAGTAACACCACAAGAAAGTCTGGAAAAATAAATAAGAAACAAAAACAAGAACAAATCAGTTTTGCAAAAAATATGTAATTAAAATCTAATGCAGCTCAATAAAATGCTATAATTTCTCATATATTCGAGAACTATTCACAACAATCGTATTTATATTAAAGAACAACCTCTATATATCTATAATAACATTTTAAGGTATAGGAATTTCTTATCATAAATACATTTTGACTTACTGGTGGAAAGTTATGATTACTGATTTTAAGAGTTGCTTACACTGCTATAACTGTATTACTATGTTGTTCATAACTGATTAGTAGTTTGCCTTAATCTTCATGAAATAATAATGGATTTAGTTTTATTACTCATTTGTAATTAATATCAGGCTTTCTTCATAACAACTTTCTAAATAATTCTTACTACTGACTAAATTTACAAGTTATTAATTATTGCTTAAGTTACTCATCAATTTTGAACAAAGTTTATATGGTTTGGGATTTAGTTTTTCTGTAAATTGTAAGACTTGTATTTTTTTTTTTGCTGCAGTACTTGAACAAATGAATGAGCAAGCAAATACTGCTTGTTTCTCATTTGCTTCAAAAATTCCTTTTAAAAACTTTAAACAAGAATCATTTTTATATAATTTGAACTACTAAATTTTATAATAAATTACCAATATTATTTTTCTATTAAAGTTATGATTATATATGTTGATTGAACTTACATTTGTCATTAACTTGATCAATTAGTAGCCAGTAAGGTCGAGAAGGATTATATTGTTGTCGTTCTTCAGGTAAGTTCATCATATCATCTTCAATCACAATAATCATCATACTGTATTTAATTTCTAACAACAAAAAATTTCAAAATAAATATCTTATTGTTCTCTAAAACTAATCTAAAACATATATATTATTTATAAAGTTTGAAATGATGACACAAATTTAAAACTTAAACTTGCCAAAGCTGATCAGTGCATTCGGAACAAATTGCGTAAATATAGGAAATATTGATATGAGAATAAGTACAAGAGGCAAACACATGGAAATGCCGTTCATTTGTGTAAATTCTTAAAAAAGTAAAAATTATTAACTATATATGCTATAAAGGAATAAAATATTGTCTGCATAAGCATTTTATTTAAATTCTTTCATTGGTTCCTTTAATCTTCAATTACTTTGCTGTAATTGAGGGAAACTTGGGAATTTCTCGCTGCCTTAAAATGTGTTTCAAATATGAAAAACTGATATCGAATACATCATAAAAATATTCCACACTTTTACAAATTAAATAAAATATTATTTCCTCAAGTAAATAAGCACATTTCGTTTACAAATTCACTTAATATTTTTTCTTTTCACTGAAAAAAATTACATTCAATGTTTTTCTTTAAATATTATTATTAGTTTTACTTGTAATCATGGAATGAAACTTTGCAAATATTCACATTCAATATCATTTCATTTCAAAAACTTGTCATGCTATGGCTGTTGTGTAATGTATATTTTAAAAATTGTTAAAAGCAAAGAAAAAATTTTTATGCTAAATTACTAAAAAAAATGTATTTTATACAGTAGAGCAATGAATCGTAATTCATTAATATTTGAACAATAATAACTAAATGTTCTAATTAAAAAATACTAACAACCAGAACATTTTTACAAACATTAAAATTACTTCACTCCCAATAATACATAAAAAGTCAGCTTTTGAATCTCTCATTTTTTTTAAATTTAGTAATTCCTAGGCAAGCATAATGTACTTATTTCTTATGCTTTGCAAGACTTTACTGATTTGAAAATTTTATACTAAGCTTCTAATTTGTAGATCAGTTTTCGAAATCTCAAACAAATTAAAGATATTCATTAGAATACGGTTTTGAAAATATATCGAATAGAAATCTTTACTAGCTAGATTCAGCAAAAAAAAAATGCCATAAAATGGTTATCACTGTAAACTTTGTTGCGCAGAAGTATATTAAGATGTTTCTATAGCAAATTTAAAAAACAAACAAGCTGCATTTTACGAATATGTGGTAAATAATAATCTTATAAATATAGAGGACAAAATATAGTCATAATTATTTATTCTAATCTGCCATAACGAAATCAAATCACTGATATCATTAAGAATGAAGTACTGGTGACACTTTTAAAAAAAAATTGTTAACTAGTTTTTTACGCAAAACGCAAAATCCTTCGAGATAACTACTCAAACAACCAATCATTCCTTCTGGAAAACATCTATTAAATAGCTTCGACAGACACTTCAAACGCCATTTTACTTATTGTTCTAGTCAGCTTCCTCAAAATAAAAATTGAAACCGACAGAACATCGGTCAAAAATTGACCAGTAATTAATGAAAAGTATAGTCTACATAATGTTTAGATACGATAACAAATCTCCAACACATTAACTTAACTGACAGCTTTTCCTGACATATCTTTATTTAGTTATGATTGATTCATACTGGTAGTGGAGTGTAATCCAGTTTGCAACCATACTTTGAAGATGTTTGAATTAGCGTGGATATATTTGCGGTTATAAGCAATGTAGGCCAAATTCATTACGCTTCGCGAAGAATGACGAACAGCGTAATCGAGTAACTTTCAAAGCGAAAATAGCATTCTGCTAATAAAATTAACGTTTATAAGACGAAACTCCATCACTAATTCATGCTCCTTCACAAGAAAATATTGTTTCTAAGTCACTATTTTCTCTTTTTCAGTGCATAGTTATTCTTTTGAAATAAATTATGATTTAAGATAATTTCCTAGCAGATGGGGCCCAACATTTTTTATAAAAATATCTGCACAGCATCTAACATTTGTACAATTCTGTTTTCCAAACAGGACATGAAGCAATAATTATAGAAAACTGTGCTCAGAATCCCTAAAACTAATTAGTTTGCTTCTAACAGCATTTACATAGTTTCAGAAGTGTTAAAAAGACGAAGCTTCAGATGTGCATACAACACAACAACGCCGTTATAAAATTTAATTTGAGCTGAAAATTCCAGAGGAATTGTTACGCATGCACTACAATAATTAGCCATTGTGATCGTGTTTACCTCCCACGTTACTATTAAACCGTCCACCTTCAAAGTAACTTCTTATATGTTATATAAACATTATAAGTATACAATCTTGCAATACTGTGTTTGACAAGCAATTTTATTTTTAAGATAACCCGTAACGAAAAAGTGACATACTTCGGTCTCTTTAAATCTCCAAAAGATTACTGAAAAAGACACATCGTAGTCTCAATAAATCATCAATTTTGATACCAAAAATTCAATTTTTTGTATCAGCTGCTACGACATAATATCTAATTTTTCAAAATTACAAGACTCCACACTGTAATTTCATTCTGAATATAACCCCTAATAAAACATTCATTACCAGTAAACAACAAGATTAACAAAATAACAAAGGCAAATTGAGATATTGAATTTAATTCATGATAAATATACAGAAAGCCTTGATTATACAATCAACTAGAGGCAAGAACAGAGAAAACTGAGCAAATTACACATAATTAATAAGGTAAGGAAATGGGGCAAAATTCCAAAACTTAAACATATAATATTAATATAGAGAGAATTACGTGACAATATGTCAAAAAATTTTGCAACATGTGAACTTTTTATAGATGAGGAACATGAAAATAACAATTCTTTGGAAGAAAATTATGCAATTAATATTTATGCAGAAGTAATGAGCTGATCTCACTATAAATTAATAATTATGAAACATATTTTCAGCAACTTAATTCAAAACTAAGATTCTCCACCTAGAAATGATACCATAATTTCACGAAATTTATGAAACTACTCACTATTCGCATTGCACTGCAACTTCATGAATGAGAAACAGTGATTATAAAAAAATTTGACTATATTATTTACAAGGCAGTATAGCACTACTGAATGCAATCTCTCAGTGAATCACTGGAAAGCAAAACTGACTTTAAGTCATCATCTACTGATGATAAAATGGAAGAAATCTGCGACTGTAATCGAATTCTCGAACTTTCTGATGTATCGTCTAAATTTCGAATACGATCATTTAGCTTGAGGACCAGATCAACAATTTCTACTTGTGAACGTTCGTGAAGTGTTTCTTTACTAAAATCTGCATTGCAAAGCATCTAAAATAATGTCATGTATTAAGGAAACATTTTAGACTTTTTATTGTAATAACAAAACAAACGTCCTTTATACAAAAACTATTCAACAAACACGCATAAACATACTTCTAAATGCAGAAGACGCAGCTGCCGTTCAAGATCCATTTTTTTGCGGCATAACCAATCTTGAAAATTCTGTGAAGTAGTAAATTTTTGGTACAAACCTAAAAATTAGAATTTCTATATTATCAATTTTCTACATGAAAATCGAGTCATTTGTGATATCCAAACTTCATCAAATTCATGCCACTGAATAATGAAAATAACAAAATTAAAAGTTGTTTACCTCGCCAATCTCCTTTTATACCTGACGTTTGCATAATTCTTGTCTCATCCAAAGCAGAGAAAAAATTGTCCATCACGAACGGATCAATCTGAGGGACATTCTGCAACCAATCACAACAAGAAGAATGTTCTCAACGATACTAATATGACAAGACTGTAAAAATATTACTAGGTTCACAATAGTTATCAGGTAATGAAACTTTAAGAATGAAAATCAAGTCACAAAGCACCTTGAAGGGTGACAAATGTTTTTTTAAAGGCATCAGCGACGAAACATAGTTCTCTAAAGGCATCATGAAATTTTGTGTCAGATCAAGAAGTCCTCGTTGCAATAATGGTATACTTCCATCATGTGGATTACTGACTTTCAGTACATCTTTAAAAAGTGCTTTATCCTTTTGAAGGAACATTTTGTATTGGCTGAATAAACCATGCTTCGTTTCTAACATATGTTTATTCCAAATTTTTCTGCAATATAGACAATAATTTAACAGCAGAATTACACCAACTGTGGACTCGTGAAGTAATTAATAAGAATGTAAGAATTTTTTAGGAATAAAATGAAAAAGACCATCGAAATCAACAAATAAAATAATCTACTTTCTTTTTCCAATACTGTTCTGTTGGTCTCCTGAAGGAGCCATACGAATAATATGTGGCCAGTTTTGAAATACTTTTGCGAAAAATGGATTGGTGACTCCGAGAATAACATTTGGCCTATAACAGATTATTAGAAAGTTCAAAAACAATGCACCAGCTTTACCACTCGAAATTATAAAATTAGAAAAATATCAAACATAACGTATGCTAGATGTAATGCTTTCCAAACTTTGTATATTTTCAAGAAACGAGAATAACAGTACCAAGGGTCTGATTTGGATGAATACTCTCGAAATTCAATGTCGTGAATAGTGAAGAAAGGTCGACAATCATTAGCGTATCTGAAATTACTAGGCCTGATAAATATAGAAACAGAAGCAAAATAATGGCAATTAAATTCAAATGCATTAATATAAGTACCTTAAAGGCCATATTAACGATATGAGTGATTGCACAAAAGAAGAACATTCTGATGGGTTATGTGCTAGTACCACAATTGGCTAAAACATTTGCACATTTTTGATAATTTCAAATTAAAGCTAATTAGATCTACCAAAACAATAATACTTCGAAATTATACTCGCAGGATACATAGTTAATAGTAAGATTAAAATGAAAAAATCAAAATACAATCACAAAAGATACCTCTCCAGTTAATACTAATTCCCAAATCAGCTGCACGTAATTAACAACAAATGATAAATTCCTGAAATAAAGTGTTTCCATAGTAAAAATTTCTAGAATTTGCTCTAAAAAGGATCATACCGTGAAAAATTACATAAACAGAACATTGCAAAATGGCAACATACTTTGGAAATGTTGATTTGCTCATAATGGATAGTAAAACAGGGTTTTTATTTGGTGAAGTGAGCTGAAAAGTTTAGAGTCATTGAAATGAAACAAAGACTTCTAAAATCATTGTAGTCACTCACAAAACGTGTTCAAATATATTGTAATGTTTCGCAGTCAAATATAGCAGATAGACTGCAAAGAAACAATAATTAGGTTCTGATTACGTAAACTTAACACACTTTAACATCGATTAAATAATTTCTCTGCAGTGAATAAATGTCAATAAGGCACGGAATCCGACACTGTATTACATTTCCCATCAGCGGTAAACGAAGTACAAACCCAGGAATCGGAGCGGACCATTGGTCAATGTGATGGCAGGCTAAAAAGTATATTACATTTAAAATACAATTTCTAACACAGAAATGTGTTTATTTGACATAATTCTGAAAATATTAATGAACTATATGCCAATGAATAAG
The DNA here is from genome assembly GCA_900618365.1 of Thelazia callipaeda. Taxonomy (NCBI): domain Eukaryota; kingdom Metazoa; phylum Nematoda; class Chromadorea; order Rhabditida; family Thelaziidae; genus Thelazia; species Thelazia callipaeda. The sequence goes on along the minus strand of UYYF01004320.1, from coordinate 15,206 downwards.
CGAAGACTAAATATGCCACGGTTTAATAGTGTGCATATATATAGAAAGTAATTAGAAACCCATCAAAGTACTTTTCATAAATCTTACACTCATACCAAAAGGACACTGAGAATGACTGCCACTTTTCAGGAACGGATAAGAAATAATTTCACCTGCTTCAATTGCTGGCTCACCAGAATCGAAAAAGCCTTGAGCAATCACACCGACAACAAGCGAAAACAATTCAAAAAGGGGAAGAACTGTTAATAAAACAAGACTCTGCAACAAATTTGCTTACATTTTTTAAAAGCTAATCTTATAATGATCAAAAATGTAAAAATGATAATAAATAAAAGTAAAAACCTTTTGAAAATAACCGCGCGGCAAGGAAGAATCTTTCTTTTGCCTGAAAATGAGACGAATCATGCAAAAGCTGTTATGGGTTGAAATTTTTGCAGCAAGCAAATAAAGACTATATAAAACATATGTTAAGACGACCAAAAAAAAAATTTTTTTTGTTTTCAAAACACTTAATGCTTGTTACTATTGTAGAAATGTTTCTACTACTTTCAAATCTTTAAAATAACCTGAAATGAACAAATCCATAAAAGTTATGTGAATCAGCATCAATAGTTGCTGGTACTTTATCTGAATATGTATTATATGCTGTCAAGTTGGAACTAAATGAACGGCGTATACGAAAATGAAAATTAGTATCACATGTCACGCCACTATTTGAGTCTGGAAACGATAAGTAGCATATACTGTTTCTCTCATTAGCAGTTAATTGTGCATCACCAGGATAAACAACCTGAAGAATAATCGTATTTTTCACGTAAATTTATTTAACAAATACTACCAAACAGATTCACTTAAAAATTAAATGAAGAATTACTTGTAAAACTTTATAATAAAACTTAAAACTTAAATGTTACTAAATTCATATGTAATTTTTTCCATCATAAATTTCATAACAATAATGCAAAAAATTTGAAAAATACTGTAAAAATATTACTTGGAAAGATTTTAATTTCAGCGTACTATCTATATCTAAAAATAAATGCTTACAATCAAGCATATTTTTGATGAAACAGAATCTAAACTTGCAGCGCATGAAAACTTTCATACCTCAATAGACTGCCCCAATTCAAGATCGAACGTTACCACACAGATACAGTGTACCCAACGGCTAAATTTCTCCCACGGCGGTATATCCAATGTTTCCGTATGATTTTTATTGTTTTTCATATTAACTTAGTCATATGACAACAGATATCATTTCACTTCATTACTGACAGTGATTGACTGGTAGTAACATTGCTGCTGCTTTTTTGTATTTATTGCCTTTCATGATTTACCTCTAAAATTAATTAATGCTTAACATACTAAAACTAAACTACAATATAAATACTCAAATAATTATGCTTAAAATCACAAAGATATTAAATTAAAGAGTAAAACAAAGTAAATTGAATATGAATTGCTAAAATATTGTTTAATGGCATAAATTACTACTGCTAAGGTATTGATAGAGAAAGAGAGTAATATACAACGAGTAATACAACAGATGAGGCAAGTATTTGAGAAAGATAAACGGAGAAGAACAGAGTTAATAACGAATGAAGAAAGAAATGATTAGCAGTGAGAGAAATTCACAGTGACGAATGTGTGCGTAGAAAAGTAAAAAAGGTTATGACCTCTTTTTATTTTTAATTCATGACATAAATTGAATGCTCATAATTGATTAGATTTCAAAAAAATTTGCCATTAACGATTTGATTTATTACAATTATAATTTACCTAACAATGCTTTATCATCATTATTACTCATAAAAGTATTCAGTATTGAGATAAATACAAATAGCTTGTAATTTTGTTCAGACACAAAGAATTTGAATTTATTCATTCTTATATGATTACATTAATTTATTATAATTTACTAATATTAGGCTTAATTTTTTAATTTTATAACTTGACTTGTTTACAGCATTGGGAACATTGATTCACTGTGTAGTGTACTACGTGTATCACTCAGAGTTGCACATTTAGTTGTTGGAAAAAATTTGTTATTGATAATTTGAAGTTTGATTGGAATTTTTCCTAATTTGCAATTCAAAAAATTCATTCAATATTATCTGAATGCTTAATTAATATGATTAATAGAGAATAGTCATGCATTTTTTTTTCTAGAACCTGTTATTGTGATTATATTTAATGCAGGAAATTTTTGCATGCATGGCAGGCATATTAGTAGTATGTAAAAGTAAACAGATATCTAAATTGATTATAAAATTTTAATAATAAGTTTATCTATCATTACTGAAATTTTATTTCTTCTCGAAATAGTTAGGAATAAAAGATGAAAATAGAGGTAAATGATTACAAGACAGGAAGGATAGATTGAGAAAAAGTAGAAGAATTAATTGCTGATACTAATTTTTTGGCTGGCATTGACAATTTCGTTTAATGTGATCATAAAAAACGCAGAAAATTTTTGTTGTTTTTGCATACAAAATTAGAAAAAATCTTGATTCTTTCTTCTTATTTTTTTTGCTACTTTTAGTAAGATTTGTAATGAAAAGATTAATTAGACATGGATGCATGTATTGTTTTTTTAATTGTAATTGCTACGTATAAATTATATACAATAAAATATAGCACAGTTACATATGATATTTATATCCATGTCTAATTTATTTTCTCTAATTAATTGTTTGTATCGAAATAAGAAATAATTAGAAGTAACCGGTTTCATACTACATTTCTATGAAAAATCTAAATTTCAATCGACCTTATGCATGTAGTGAAATTTTAAGAGATTTTACGTTTTAGTGATATTTAAAAGCAGATTTTTATATGTCATATTTTATAAATTATTAAGGAAGAATATTTTAACAATATATTCATCTGGAAGCATATTTTTTTTAAATTTCTTTTTGGCTAATTAATTGTTTGTTTTTATTTTGTTTAATTCGTCGATGAAAATTGTGATTTCTTATTAAATCATACTGTAACTGTAAAAAGCTACTCTGTCATCAGTCTTCTTTTTAGCTTGATATTTGTAATGGTCGTTTGTTGAATTGATGCATGACTTAAACCAAATTCCACAGGTAGATGTGAAGCAGAGACTTACTCGAGTCGAAAATGAACAGCAGTTACATATCTCTACAACTGGAAAAGTTTCTTCATGTAGTAATATCAGTAAGTTAATTTGTTGTTATGTATTTTGGTCAGTAAGTTTATATTAACCATCAAAACATGTGCTAACTTATTGTTGTACTAAAAAACATCATATATGAGGTTACTTCTACTTCAAAAGTAATTGAGTCATGACTGTTGACATTGCCTATGAATCTTTCATTTATATTTAATTCATAATTTCAAAAAAATAGAAATTTGGAATCAAAATTATTTTTCCATCATTCATTAAAGCTGATCCACTTTCCAGTTACTTTCCAGATACTGCTTTTTAAAAATATAATACTTTGTTTTAGTAGAACGAAGAAAACTTTTGTATGAAGGTGGTGAAACTATTAGAGAGCAGAAAACTCAAAATTTGAAACAGAAACCGACTGTACCACGAAAGCCATGCAGAAGTGTAGGAAATTTTGAATGTAAAATCAAGAGTTAAGATAAATTTCTGAGCTAATACATTTTTTTTGATTTGGAAAAACTATGAATTGAATAAAAGTATGTAGATTATGAGTATAATATTGTGATGTTAAATGTTCGTTGAGTAGTTAAGAGAAGTAAGTTATGGAATTGACTATACTCTCGACGCATTATTCTTCATTTTCATATTCCAAATTGATTTTTTGATTTTTCAGTTTCATGTAATTCATTCCCTCGTATAGATTTCTCTTTCTTTTTTTGCATTTTAGCCATCGGCTGTAGTTTCATCTCTAATCCCGGTTGATACTACAAATGTCGATGTCACCAAGAATGATCCTTCTGTCAATGATACTGCGAGGTATCATTTTGTTCATTTTTAGTCATCAGGAAATATCCAATAAGGCCTACAAGACATGGGTTGGAAAGTTTATTAATTCAAGAAATTTTAGCACCAGACAAAATATATTTGAAAATTTCATGAAAAATTTAAATTATCAAAAACATTATGGTTTCGAAAGGTTTCGAAAGATTTAAAGTAATATAAATAATGCTGAAACTGCAGCACCAACTACAGTATGCATATTTGTACTTTCATGGCTTGCAATATGCAAACGGGCTTACATGTTTCAGTCCTATTATACTACTTCGAAATACTGTTTTAATTAATGTGTTAAAATGCAGGCACGAAACAAATGTGCGAAGGGCAGTTGCTTTCTATGACAGTTTGATAGCGAACGAAAAAACATCAATCGTTTGTATGTTGGGCGATTCACTGTCTAATCAACATAAGTATAATTATATTTTCTATTTAAATCTCATATTTGATTTCCAAATTGATTTGCAAAGACACAATTTTCACAGTCTTGCAGCCTTACAAGATCGTCAGTTTTGTCAAATAATTCATGGACAGAATCCCAGACAAGTGGCTCGATTACCAGCGAGGCAGAATTAAGTTGGGGACAAAATTCCAGCTGTTTCAAGGAAACGGTTGAAAATATTGCGGAGAAAACTTTAACTATAGAAAAAACTAATACTTCAGATTTAACATTGTAAGTGTTTTATGAGTTTTAAGAACCGCAGCACAGTAGTGTTAATGAAAATTTTCATTAATTGTTAATCTTATTATCTCAGTATAGATCGTAATAATATAGCTTACCATATTACATGAAAATTGTACAGTGGCACCTAATAAGAACTTTATTTGTACATATATCCGCTTTATTGTCGCAGCACTATTATTCGGAAATTCTGAATAAAATCAAAGGATTTGTGAAACAAAACGTATTAAAACTCTTGTTTTATAGAAATAAATTCCAAAACCTGGCCATGGAAGAGTTAACACGAAACAATATTTTTAAAAAAAATGGATCGAGGTATTAAAGGAAATATTTGATCTAAGGGTTCTTTTTACACTATTTTTCTATGCATATAAATTTTATGAAAAAATTTAATAATATCACTTTTCTGCAATTTTGTTTTTTATATTTGTAATATTAAAACCACTTTATTGTTGTCAATTCACTTCAAGCTATCTTTCTGTATTAAATTTGTTATATATTTTATTTAGAGATTCGGAAGAAATAGCCTATCATTCAGATATCCCTGCGACAGAAATACTAAAAGCAAAATCAGATGAACAGGTCTTTTTGATTAAATTTTAATCATTTTCATCCTATGAGTAATTGAACTGTTAAATATTTTTGCTCAGATTTATGATTCGAGTTGTGAACGTTTGGTTCCTTACGATTCTATTACTACGTCTTCGAGGCCTTCAAGTGATGCATGCAGTATAGCGAGTTCACTTTGTCTCAAAAACAAAAAGCCAATCAGAAGTTCATTTGATCACTCAATCGTTGATGCTTCCTACAATACGGGTTGTTCAAAAGAGGTTCTTTTTGTCAAAAATTTATAGCGAAATAAAGCATCTGAAATAGCTTGGAAAATTTTGAAATCGTTAATTTCTTAACCATGAAGATAGTGGCACTGATGTTTTGATTATTGTTATTATGTTGATGTCAAATAAAATACTGCAAGGATAATCTCGAAATATGTTACGAAGTTGGTTAATTTGAATTCATAAGTTCTTATCGATACAATATTTGCAGGATCAAAGGCTAAGAAAACTTCATTATGCAGCAGTCGAAATTTTCAGTGTAGAAAAGAATTTTGTTGAACAGTTGCAGTTTATTGCTGTGGTTGGTGTTTTTTTATGAACAAGTTTATTTTTTTATAGCAAATATTTAGTGGAAATGAAGATTTCCTTGTGAATTTCTTTCAGAAATATCCAAAATATCTGGTGGAATATGGGAGACAGTTGGGCATTGATTTGTTAAAGCCACTGCCAGATGGACATCCTCATTTAATTAATCGCATAGCTCAGCAACTAGTGATGGTTAAAGAAGCTCATAAGCTTTTGCTGGAGAGATTTTCATCAAAAATCGAAAATTGGTTTTTTTTAAATGATAGTTGCGATGCTAGATTGTTTGAGGAATTCTAAGTAAGAAATCAGTAACCGAGACTGAAATTTCGAAAAAAAAATTTTCACTTTGTCATGAGAGTTAAGTATTTTTTCACATAAATGTATTTTTCTAGAAATCTTGTTCTCATAATATGAAAAATAGTTCTATTTCAGGGATTCTAGAAATCCATGCATGGCTGAGTGTTTGAAAAATGGTGCTCCTCTTCTGAAATGTTGTCTTCCCTACCTCAAAGAAAAAAAGAAGCATGTAGATGAATTTGTGAAATTATTGCAGGATAACGAAGAATTGGCTCGTGCAACGTGGAAGGTAAGCAAAGAAATATTTCAAATTTAACATCATAAATAGTTGTGTATTATTTTTTCCATATCTTTTATTTTCAGTTTGAGGAACAAGTAATGGGTAAAATATCAATAATACAACAACTTGATATCGTTCATCAGAATGTTGTGCGTTATACGATTTTGCTAGGAGCTTATAAAAAATATCTGCTGCCTGATTCTGAAGAATTTGAGGAATGCGAAGGTTCTTTTTTTTCAATTTTTTTCTAGTTCTTGAAAATATTTATGTATCTGATTAGTTATCGACTTTTATTTTTACTCTTAAAGAAATATTGTACATTCTTTATAATTTATTGTAAGAAATATTATAGCTCACATGAATTAAATAAAATATGTGATTTTTTTCATGTGATATATATTTTATATTTAAGTTTTTTGAAGTTTACTTATGTCCGGGAAATGATTGGTGTTTTCGTTTTGCAGAGGCATTAATACAGTTGTTGAACGTATCAGAATTAGTCGATCGACAGATCAGCTTGGCTGAACTAGAAAAACGTTTAATCAATTTGTATCGACGGCTAGAGGTAAATTATTTAAAAAAATACCTTTTTAAATTGAATATTGATTAAATTCAAGAATTCATACAGCAGTTCGAATTTGTAGGGAAGATTCAATGTCTTTGAAGCAAATCGTCATCTTTTGTTTGAAGGCGAATTAATGAAGCAATCAAGAAAAGATCTGCAACCACGTTACTTAATATTAGTATGTTTTTTTTCTAATGGTTAATTTGCCTGTTGTAGATTGCATCTGTTTACATTCTTTTTGATGGAAAGTACATTTTTTCTTATTTAACATAGCTACTATTTTAATAAGACACTGGACATTTGCGTTTTATTTAATTGAGTTGGTTTGCAGTGAAATAATGAACTTCATCACTTGAAGTTTTTTTCATAAAGTCATTTTAACTTTGGTGGTGTGAGAAATAAGTAACTGAAAATTTAATGATCATATTCTTACAATAGTAACTAGCTCTATTTTTTATTATAATTTTTTGCAGTTTTCCGATGTGCTATTAATTTGTAAATACTCAAGAACACCTTCGCTTGGAGCAGATGCCAACTTTCATTCTAATTTTTATAAATGTCTCGTTTCTCGAACTCGTGTCAATGCGGAAGAGCATGGAGAGTATGAAACTCATTTTCAGCTCTATACCACACAGAAAAGTGCAGTTTTTATTGCAAAGTTTGTTTTGAATATGTTCACAAAATACTGTACTTGCAAATAAATTATTTTACTTGTGCATTGAATCATATCATCTTTGCATATTTTGTTAGTAGTTAACGAAAGGTTTGAAGTAAATGTTGCATCTGAATCTTTGGCCATCTATTGTAACGCAGTGCTTTTTTTGAAGGGCCTTTACTTTAGTTGATTAAAATAGAGTAGTGACGTGGAGCGATTCATAATGTGTGTGCAGTTTAGAATCAAAGGAATGGACTATAAACTGGATAGTAATTGTGGGCTGATTCCAATCTTACCATCTGATATAATTTTCGAATATTAAGGACAAAGCGAGAAAGAGATGAATGGGTGAAGCGAATTAGTGAGGCGAAGATAGAGTGCAAACGGTTGCGACGCATTAAAGCTGTGAGAAATAAGGTATTTGTTTTGCATATGTCTGCAGCAAGTATTTTCTTACATGATAAATCCTATACTTTGGTTTTCAGAACCTTAATTTTCAAGTCTCACAAAACGAAGAATCAACAAATGACAAAACATCGGATGTGCAAACGTCGCAAGATGGATTAGATCAAAATATTCCGTTGGTTAATGTGCCAGTCAGTGAAAAATATAAGTATACTCCATTGTGGATACCAGATCCGAAAGCAACTTCTTGTATGATGGCTGGTTGCTCCACTAAGTTCGGTGTTTTAAATCGTCGCCATCATTGCAGAGAATGTGGCTACGTCAGTTTTTTGGTATTTTTAGGAAATTTGCATTGTTAATTCTACTGCTTCTAATGAACTTCCATCAATAATTAGTAAAATAGGGTCAGAACGGTCAGTAATTTGAAGGTTTCAGCCTTAGTAAGCATCTGGTGTTAGTGAAAAGTGCTCGTGGACAATTCACTGAAAGTAGTAAGTTTGAGATTGAAATAAATTCATAGTTTTGTCCGACAGATTCTTCCTTTCACTACTCTTTGACAAGGAAAGTAAATTTATTTGCATACATGAAATCATTGTATATTTATTTGACTTTGATTTATTGCGCAAAACTGATGTGTTTTTAGCTGATTTGTCGGTCCTGTGTTGGTTACGCACCTGTTAAAACTGGTGGTTATTACGTGCGCACCAAAGTTTGCCCAGAATGTTACGTCAAGATTATCAAAAAATGTGTGTTTGGTTATAAAATTAGATTTGCCATTAAAAGAGTATTTTGTTCAAAGTTACAAGTGTGATTTTGGCTTGAGATAAAGTACATTCTTTTATACTAGGGCAAGGAGTCTCTGGAAACACTATTTTCACTGCTCCGGAAAATGAGTCTCTGATAAAAACTAATATTCTTAGTCGAAATGATGAAGGAGTAGTATCTGGCACTGTTTTTTTAAGGTTGGTGTTTTGAGTTTTTATTACCTACCTTATTAAGTAGTTAGTATTATTATGTATCTATTGTTGTGTATTTTTTCGATCGTCAATCACATTTCTATTTTCAGGAACCAAAAGGGTAATGAATGTGAAAAATGGGGTCGGTTGACATCACATATTGATGACATACTAGTACTTTCTTTTTATGATGCAGAATTCGTAAGTTTAAATTACTGTAAAGTTATTAAAAACAAATCGAACAGTTAATCTTTTTTCAATATAAAACTCTTGTTATAGTCGTATATAATACTGCCATAAAAGTGGAAATTTCAAAAAGAGACGAGTAAGGATTTGTGCTCAAAATATTTAATGGAAATTATGTTGTAGGATGCGGATCCAGTTGCGCGTTATGTTCTTTTGGGATTCACTCTCTGTGTACAAGAGTTGGATGATGGTGGTCGTTTATTTGAGTTACGCCATGTTAATCAAGTTAATGGCAGAAGTACTATTACGCTTCATTTCCGAGTAGCTCATTCAGGAAATGCAAGAAGGTTCATTTTTAGAAAATTATTCACATGATATGTAGATCAACTTTTATTTCGTTGTTGTATTATGTGTTTTTGCATACTAACTGTTTCAGGTGGTATAGAGCTCTGAAGGGAGGACTAACAAATGATCGCAAATTATCTCTCTGAATATGAAAGCAGAATAGAAATTTAGTTTTTTGCGAGGATTAGAAATGTACTTTTTCTTCAGACTTACTTGTTCATTAATTGGTGACTTGGAGGGCTTAATTTTTTGTCAGTTGTACATTTCCACTGTATGATATGGCATTAGTAGAGTAGGCTTAAGAATTTCTTAATGTATTATTTTATATGACAACTTTGCTCATAACAGCAAATTCTTTTTTGCAAATTCCCAAGATTTTTGTGTCGAAATATCTCTATAGTACTCCTCGAGATAGCAAACAATTCTGTAAGCTAAAAGTTAGCATTGTAAGCATTCAATTTATTTTGTGAAATCTTTATTTTCAGTCTTACTTTTTCTCTGACTATAGTCAAACTAACAATGACTGATATTCTTGACGTTCGAGACAGCTTTGATCATCTGTAATGATGTTCTTACAGTACCTTCTGTGATATTTCATAGTGGACTGTCAGTTATTTTGTATATAATAAGTCCCCTCCCTCCATGTTTTCAAGTAATCCTAGTCCTATGCACACTTACCACATATTCTTTCACATGATGGGACCACTGTAAATAGAGAGCTGCGTTCTCTCATGTATAGGAACAAGTTTAACGATCTCATACTTTTTGAAGTGGCTCATAACGCTAAGCTGTGAAGATTACTAGCCATATCCCAATGCTTCTTCTCTTCATCCATACGGTTTTGTGTCAGCTGCACGCGAAAACTACTGTAGATGTTTAGATTCCATAACTGTCTCGGCATTTGTGTATGTATGTAAATACGATGCTTTGTACTAAAACAATATTTAGAAACATCTGATTTTGCGCTGTCTTAAATTTTTGAAGTGATCGTGCTTGACTTATTGATGTGTTCATGTTTTGGGATTTTGAAGCCTCAGAACCTTGGTTATAGTATGTTCCCGTTATATTAAACTTACTCTGTATGCTCAAGATGTGATGTATACGACTCTGTGTCACATGAAAAATTTCGCAGCATGGTGCCTCAAGAAAATAATTTTATTTGCAAAACAACTGTTGAACTAAACATATTTGAGCTGTGGTTCTACAAGCCACGCTGAAATTTCGTCACATACAAAGGTAGTAGGAACCAATAAGAAATAATGAACTGAAAAGTGATCACGGACCATACAGTATTATGTGTCACATGAAATTTATATGACAGGATTAGAGTCTTGAGGGTTTCTCCAGTTTTTTCGAGGTTAAAAACAGTAGGGTACTTAAGTGCTTTCGACAAATGAGTCCAGAGAGTAACTCACTCTGGTCTAGAGTAATTATTTTCCATCTGATCCATAAACCATGGTCGGCCAGACTTCCGAGCTGTCAACACATCACATCCTGTACTAGTTACTAATAAAGTCTGTTCGAACTGTGCAGACGGCTTTCCATCACTCTGAATAAGTCAAAATATTATCCGCATATAGACTCACATTTTTTTTCCAGCAATAATAGCTTGCTTTATCACACATTGAAATTGTAGAAAATACGTACAGTTACAGCGGTCCAGCTATCTGGCCAACGTTCATTACTGTGAACACCAGCGTTGATCATGGGTTCAATGGTAAAAGTATTTCCAGCTTTCATAACTCCCACTGTTTTGTTTTCTAGAATACAAAATTAAACTTCACATGTAACTAGAAAATAATACGTCAAGTCTGAGAACCACTTACCTTTCTTCCACAGTTAATACAATGAAATGTAAAATAATTATAAAACTACAAACACAAAAACCAGTCTTGAAATATTAAACCAAGAATTAAGAAACTAACTAGCGTAATGCGGTATATTCGGAATAGTGTGGAAAAGCCTGAAAAAAATTCCAATTATTTGAGAAGTTCTCAATCAAAAATTATCCAAGTTCAAAATATTTGGGAGGAACCTGTGAATCCCATGTCCGCAATACGTTTTTACCACAGAGAAACCATTAGCATTTGCATGTTTCTGAATTACATTGCCGATCTCACGAAAACGCACTCCCGGACGAACTGAAAGGTCAAAAGTATTATATTATATAGATTGAAATTTAAACAAAAACAGGAGTAGATTTGCTTCCAAATTTGTAAAGAGAGATCAATAACCGATGTTTATTGCTTGTTGCAAGCATTCGTAGGTAACCGCCACTAGTTTCCTTGTTTGTTCACTTACTTTGTTGCCGATTAGGAACGTTTCATTTACATCACCGTGATACCCACGATGGTAAACCGTTACATCAACTGAAAATCAAAATAATATGAACTGTGATAAGGAGATAATCTGTCTAAGAATCTAAATTAAAAGATACCATTACAAATGTCACCGTCTTCAAGTTTTCGCAAATCAGGTATTCCATGGCAAACAACTTCATTAACTGAAGTGCAAACACTTTTTGGAAACTGATGGTATCTAAAAAACATAAAGTTTTACAAGCTAGGAAATATTTGTCACAAAGTTAGTGTCTTTTTTTAACAGGATAATATAAAGAGCAACTATACCCTAAAGGTGAAGGATAGCAATCTCGTTCAATACAAGCTTCATGAACGACAGAATCAATGAGGTCGGTAGTCATACCAGGCTCACAAACAAGAGCTGCTTCGTCTAGAACTTCTCTAGCTAGTTTACAAGCTACCCTCATCTGATCTATTTCTTCATCGTTGAGTACCTAAAACATCTAGTCATAAACTTTAATATAATAATGAATGTTTACGTATTAAAGAGACAATTTTCCATGGCAGTCTGTATAAAATTATACTCAATAAAAACGACCTTAATTTCATTGCTAAATCTTGCTAATCGTTCACATTCCGAGACGCCGTCTGCTCGGAATGCATAATCTGGCTTCATGATATTTTCTGGAACAATTCTTTTGCTGGTCACTGGTGCAGGACGAAGCAATCCAGTAAAACGATAATAAGGCCATGGATTATAACTGTTAGAAACTTTGTTGCACGTCAGATGAATAAGTTTATGAAATCCCCAACTACTACGAAAACATTCCTTAAAAAAACGTTACTTCCGGAGAATTTAATAATACAAAAGAATATTTACTCATAGTCAGTCTAGTTCCACGAGATAGTTTGAATTGATTTGTGTAAAAAGTAACATATTAGTAACCATGTACAAAATGCTAAAGTGCAAAGATGTAAGAATTGTTTATCAAGTCGATACATTTGCTTTAGAGAGTTCCACAACTTAATTTCATTAATGAATCAGCATTAGCAAAGAAAAACTCCTAGTCAAATATTTACAAGTAATTTGAAGTACAGAATAGTTGATTAGAGTACGTGAGTATAATAAAAGGAAACCTGAGAACAAAAATACGAATCGCAAAGTTTCAATTCAATACAAGTAGGGCATCGTAGTTTCGCTTCTTTAGTGCATTTAGGCGAGCAACATATGTTACCCTCCATCGACCTGTCGCTTTCTGACATACGTGCCTGTTGAGCGAATGTCAATAACGCATTTCTCTGCATCTCTACCAAACTATCTTCACTCCTTTTCTTTTCTGTACCCATAACCTACGATGAAAATTTTGAAGATTCCTGTGCAAAACGTGTGGTTATAATGTATAACAATCACGTGGTTATAGTGTATAACAATCACGTGATTATAATGTATAACAATCACGTGGTTATAATGGATAACAATCACGTGGTTATAATGAATAACAGTACAGTTCTCTGTTGAAGAAATGTCTTCAGAAAACGTATGCTGTTTTGACGGATGGTTTGTACCACCTTATTTATTTAATAAGACATTCGCTACTTTCTGCATGCATTTTAAATAAATTATGCAATGGTTAGGCTTCTGATAAAATAAAGTTCATATATACTATTTGTTTCTCATTTATGCCTTTTTAACAGTTCAGGTTAAAAATCACAAATTGCAATAAATTAATTAAATTATACAAGGAAACGTCTAAAGTTCAAGTATCTTTTAATACTGCCCGGGATCTTCTTTTCTAATCATTTTATTATATATAGTTTGAAATACTCTTATTTTGAAATATATATCCGTGGTTATTTAAAACGCACGCAAAAATTATCAGAAATTGCGCGCAAAACGTATTTGATGTAATTCTGAAACATGAATTTATATTTTAAGATTTAAGATTGTTATTTATGTTCATGCGATATTTACTCTCAGAGAACGTGTTGCTGCATACATGTGGTGCATGTAATTGTGAAGTAACCCGGAAATCAATAACAAGAAATGTATCAACTCTACATCACTTCGTAAAACACCGAAATACATCACTTCTTAAAAGACCGAAATGAGAAGTAATGTTTAAATGTATAGAGTGTCAAATTGAAAAACTTGCATGTTTGAATTTTAAAACCTTTATATTTTTGTTGTATTTATATCGTATTGACATATGTGTTCCATCAGGAAATCTGATTGCTGTAATTACAAAATGTTATTAAATAAATCATTGATGAAATCTGTGTTTCGGTACATACAATATTTAGCTACAAAATATGATTTTGTGTGGAGTCTACCTATTTTAGTACATAGAAATTCTCTGAAATCTTTTTGTACTTTTCATAATTCATTTTATTTGAATCAAGTCATACATCAGTGTGCAAGTTGATTTATTGCAAATTTTGTTTATATGGTTTAAATCAATTGAGGATATGATTTGATACTGCAGTCTCATTTCTACGTCTAATATCAATCTTTGGATTATTTTATTAAATTTCATGATGATTAATGAAAAGTTTTCTCTTAAAATCAAGATAAACGTACAAAAAAAAAAACTGTTTGATGAAATTTATTATTTTCGTTTTTTCAACGTATTTTTTTCACTTCGATGTAAAATATGTAAAATAGAGCATGTGATTTGAATGTTATTAATCTGCATCTGAAAGTATTTAAATGTAGAAATGAGAAGAGTATAATTTTTTAAAATTATTCTTGAGATTCGTTTTGTACATTACAATACGATAATTTCGCTGTTTGTTTAAAATAATTGTGTATAATTGATAAGTTTAACTGAGTCTTTAAAACTTAGAAAAATGATTTTGGTGTTGAAGGTAACTCAATTTAGAAACCAAATGCTTAAATTTTGTAAATGAACTATGATAAATGCTATGCATCACATATTTACTACCAAATGAATTTGTATATGGCAACTAAAGAACTACAACAACAACAGCAACAACAATTATTGTTATTATTATTAACTATTAAAGAATTATAATAGAAGAAACTGCCAAATATATTTTACTTATTACAATGTACTTAATTTGTCAGTTATTCTTATCTCTACATCTTTTTTCAAAAGCCATGCCAAGACTGATATGTCATTTTATTACTGCATGAATATATGGTAAAAATTTTAGATATGTGTTTATTTTTTTGCTGTTGGGTTGTCAAATGTATTGTTGTGAAAATGATTTGCACAAAATGTAAAATGCATATGTCGATTTCGAGTTAATAAATATTATTGCAGGATTATCGGAAAAATGTAAAATACATGCGAAATAATGATAATTCCTTTCATTACATTAGCACACAACGGTATTAACATGTGAGAAGTGAATAGACCACATTGCTATACTACTACAAACATACATATACATGTATATACCCAA
>UYYF01004319.1:104291-130799 GCA_900618365.1 Thelazia callipaeda | reverse complement strand
ATATATATATATATATTTACATATTTTTTGAACTATATGGAGGTTAATCTTCTTTTTATATATATAAAGAGAGAAAAGATAATGTAGTTAGTACACATCCTTAAGAAAATTAAAAAGACAGTAATTGAGTAGTACTGCAATTGAAAAATGAAAAGTATATTTCGATGAGAGAAATAATCTTAGAAATAATCTAGTCATAATGCTCTTGATTTAACCTCTTTCAGATACTCATTCATCGCTATATTGTCAGCATGACGAGCGAAGTCTTCTTGAGCTACTCGAGCCATCTCATTTAATTTTTCAGCACGCTAAAACAACAATTTAAAATTTTTATAAGAATCAAAATCCATTTTTTTCAAGTTTTCAAAAGTGGATAGCATAAAACATAATGCTATTCTCCAACAAATGTCAAATTCAAGCAAACTTCTTCTATTTGGCGAACACCCTTACTCCATTTTTTATACTTTTCATCCAATTCCTGTTGTTTTTTGGTTTCACGTTCTTTTTTCCCGCGATCCTCAATTTTTTCACGCCCTTTACCAGTTACTTTGGTTCGTTGAACAGCTACTGCATCTTTACCAGCTGAATATCCAGACCAGGCTTCAAGCAGCTTCAAATAATAACTATTAAATTTCCTTAATTCGGATTAACTGAATGAAAGATTTTAAAAAAGTGAAATTTCTATGGTACCTTGAAACATAAAATATAAAGAAAAGTTACATTTTTTTAACAAATCATAGCACAAAAATTTTAATAACTAAAAAAAAACGATCCTTACTTCTGCTTCATTTTGCTTCGATTGTTTCATTTCTTCACGATATTCTTCAAGAGTTTTGATCCCGCCATATTTCCTATTTGCTATATTAGAATCTTTTCGATCATGATCATTATCCTGTAAGACTCCACGAACGTGACAAACATTTGTCGAGTTCTGATGACCTACAAAATGATGCTTCGTTAAAAGAAACATTCTTGAAAAGAAACAGAAACATAAAAAATAAAGTGGAAACTATGCCAGATTTTGTTACATCGAACAATGTAAGATTTGTTATTCTAGTGTCCATGAAAACACCAAATGCCTTAAGAGAGCGGGAAATTCATCATAATTGTTTTTATTTTCTACATCTAAAGAATAGAAAAAAATTATTTATTGAGACTGAATATGCAAAAAATTTTTACGAGCTTCATTTAAACAAATGATTACTAACCAAATTCAACAAAAACTGGTGCAATATGATGACACTGAGTGGCACGAAATGAGGGTACCGAAATATAAATTTATTAGTTAAAATCGAATTGAACCTTCATGACGATGGTGTTTGTGTGTGGAACGTTCATTTCTATCTCTGTCTTTACGCCTTCGTTTTTTTCTTCGATCATATCTGTCGGATGTTGACTCGTCAGAATTGTAAATTCTGTACGGATATTAAGTCTTATCATTTTTTACATGTTCCTGATGCTTACAATAAAAATTTATTAGCAAAGTTTCTATTTTATTTCTGATTAATATAGTTGCATTAAAATAATGCATGTAAATCATCTTTATAATTCTGCATGAAAACATACTCTGATCTTCTCAGAGGTGATTCATCCGAATCGTAAGGTTCATTTTTAATTCTACGACGTGGTGGAGAAATGTCTGAATCTTCATTGGAATTTAGTTTCGTGCTTTGGGTCAATCTTCTAGGTGGTGACATATCTGAATCAAGCGGTTCTTGCTTTATTTTGCGCTGCTCTGGACAAATATCCATGTTCACAGTGCTTTGAGCCATACATTTCTGAGAAGAGGAATGATTTTTCTTTGCGATTTCATCTTTTTTCAATCCACAACTACTGCTAGCCGAAATAAAATCATCGTCAACATCTGAAACCTACTTATTCCAAAAGTGCATTTTAAAAAGTTTATAACAATATATTAGCTTGAAGACATATGCCGGTTTTATAGAGCTATCAGTAGTCGAAAAAAGTTCCTTTCAGATGCTTAATTTAGAAGAGGAATTTGTGATATGTGACTTACCAAACACAGCTACTGAAAAACACAATGCATTGAAAGTGAACTGAACTCACGAGAAAGTTATAAGTATCGACTTAAATCCTACCATATAATCAAGGTTATGCTACTTCACCTAATATCAATTCATACTTCATAATGCTGCTGCTGCTAGTCATAAATTGCATTCATCACTAATTCATGATAAAACATTTGAAGCACTTCAATTACAAATAAGATCATCCGAAACAAACATCAACAAACCACTTTCAGAAGATGAAGAATCATGTCGCTTAGAGGATAGTTCCACTGAAAAATTTAAAAGTTTTTATGATTAAGGAATAGTTAAAATATGACGCTATCATAGCGTCATATTTTAACTATTCTGCTCTTTGATGTTAAAAAATAAAAAATATCAGTTTTTCCCATCATAAAATACAAATTAAAATGAAAAAACCCAAACAAATACCAATATTGAGTTAGAACACAGCGAAAAGATTTACTTTTGAACTCCACAGGTTCGAATATTGCAGGTTGGAACCTCGGTTTTTCGTTGTCTCGCTTAATTACTTCAATCTCAAAAAATCAAATGCCTCAAAAACGCTAGATTTATATGTACGACCTCAAATTATGCGGTTTTAAAGTGTATTTAACATATTATACACCTCCTTCAATACAATGTCATGCACATCACATCGTTTCACTTTTTCCTAACAGTAACCAGTAACTGTTAGACAATTATATAACATTAATCACAATTGATCAAAATGAGAAACACTAAAAAGTAAAATTATGAACTTTCAGACTATACTTAATTTGCTTTTTCAGAGAAAAAGAAGATTAAAAATTACATTAAATAGAGTGAAAAATAAACTTACATCTTCACTATCGATATCAGAATTCTGCTCTGCACACGGTGCCACAGCAATAAAAGCATCATTTTCATGGATTTTTAATCTGAAAAATACAACAGACACTTGGTAGAATAAGCTATTAAATTAGCACAAAATACCCCCTACTAGTTAGCATAGAACCACAAAAACAGTAACCCAGCAACTCCATGGCAACGAACACATTACCACAAAGGAATCTGTATGTAAATGACAAGTAGTTTTCAAGAATTGGACAAAACTGACCCATTCATTTTGCTCTTTTTTCTGACTTTTTTTTTCGTTTTTGAGTTATCGTCTTTACTCAAATATCTTTTCAAATACTCTTCTCGTGCCTTCTTCGCCTCTTCATCCATCGCAGAGACGTAGATTCAAATCTTTAGTAACCAGACATTAGTTAATAAACGAAATAATATATTACTATGCCCTCTCTTATGCAACAAAAATTTGTAAGAAAAAGTAATGCAAATATGATGAAAAACATGAACACTTTTATTACTTCAACAATATGAAACTATTATTTATACTGTCCCATTAATTACAAACCATAAATTATACAACTCAAATCAAAAACCAGAGCAAATGAAGAAAAACTGAATTATAAAAACTTATTTCTCGAAAAAATATACGGTAAAATAGTAGTCAATGATTAATTGACTAATAAAGTTAAAAATCTTAAAAATTCCATGCTTTGTGATTTCAACCATGTTTTTAAAGACATAATATTTACATATGAAGATTCATTCAATGAAACACCACGCTTCGCTTATTGATATCTTTTTTATGAAATAAAGCACTATAATATCATCTTTGTGTATGAAAACAAAATAAAAAAGGAACTTTTTCAGCTAATATATCCCACTAATAATGAAATTCCTTTACTCACAACGTATATCAAACAAAATTACATACTTAAATGTGGTCAATTCCTTTATTTAGTATTTTCAGCAAAACAACGGAGCAACTGACAATTCTCAAAACTGTCGCTGTGCCACAAATTTCAAACACTTAAAAGCCTACTTAAGAGTCTTCTATAACTTCGAAACAGGTAGCGATAAACATGCAAAAGCACCACTACCTACGAATAAATTACCCTAGGAAATTGGTAACTACGAGATGGAAGATCACATGAGCGAAGATGAAATCAGCAAAAGCGCGTTCCGGTCCAATATGAGGGAATAATGGTTTGTTTTCTGGATTTATTTGAATGCGCAATGATGCTAAAATGTACTGTGTAACTTCAGTGAACTGCTCACAACAACGACAAACTAGCTGTCAAAAACTTAAAAAAGTGCAGTTAATTGAGATTCAAGACTAAAACAGAACTAAAATATAACCTGCTAAAACAAAACAACCAATAGTCGATATAAAGCCGGACAAGAAGGAATTGAATGGAAAGGTTCCAACAAGGACACAATAGACAAATCTGAAAGTATGTTATTTCAATGCTATGGTTATGAGTAATATGTTCAAATGAAAATATATAATGATAATGAATCCCCTCATAATGATAATGAATTTAGCAAAGGAAATTTGGCAGCAAAAGAATGTTCCCAGAAATTCTAATTAAGTGTGATATTACAAGTATCTTCTTAGGGAATTATATGATCGGTAACTTGATAACATGCAATCACTGTTTCTACCGTCAGTAAAATAAGTTATTCAAATATCGAAGTAACAGCATATTTTGTGAAGCACAGTACAATATTTGGGAAAATCTCAAAGAAAATGTACCTTGAGATAATCTAATGAGAAACAGAAACACTACTTCGTTGAACTTAAAGATCTAAAAGTAATGAAGTCATGTGATCAAAACAAAACTACTACATACAATTAACTTACTGAATGACACCCGTGATGAAGACGTAGAACATATATGCATCGATTAATTTTAACTTGGCAGAAGTTGTTTTCCGATAATCTTGGAATAAACTTCTTAAAACTGCGACTAACTTCATTACTTGACTGAAATGAGGATACTCAGTACAATCAATGTGCGATTAACAGCATATTAAAAACTATATTAACCTGATCCTCAAACTACAAAATCCGACACTTCTTGGCTACCTTGTTGGTATTTCCCAGATGGACGTGACGTCTCTTAATTAAATTTGCAACTTACAAAAATAATATGGATCAATAGTCTCGCGAGCCGTTTTTTTAAAAATCTTTTTGCATACATGTCGAATTACTTGACGTGTCTACACGTGGAGAAGCTTATTGTCTGTTTTTCGACACTTAACACATGGTTTCTATGAACATCTAGACTTCACGCATTTGGTAGTTAGCAATTTGTACGTAAGAACAAAGATACTTGATATGAGTTGCATGTGTTTTCATGTCAGTTTTTGAGATAAGTGGGTTCGCTCCATGGCTGTTTCGAAAGTTTCTATAGTGCTGCTAGCGCTGTTGCACGCTAGCTTTCAACAGTCGCACTATCACAGTCATGGCCATGAATTCGAGTCACCACATTATAAGTACAGTCGTGAGGCTAACGAACAGGTAGTTTTCTGTCATTGTATTTGTTGTCTTGTGCAATTTAGTTCTATTGGAAAGCTTTAAAAATCGTTTATTTTGTAAAATAGCAAGTAGATATAGGAACCGAAGGACTTCTCGTTTTCTCTTAGATCCTTAATTTGTATACTTTCTCAAGATTAAGCTTGTTTAATATCATAATATAAAAGTAGTAATTTGCATGATTGATTTAGGAAGTGTTAGCCGAAAGTCGTGGGGATTTTCATCACCATGAACATTCACATGAATATCACAGACATTCGAAAGAACACGTCCATGATGCTTCAGACCACCATCATACTGAAGAAGAGGTTGATCTCACGTCTTAACAATGATCATAAAATTATGCTGCAAATTATTCAAAAAACTTTGATTTGAAGTTTCTTTATGAAAAAAAAAAATGGGTGGTTGAACATGCCTAAAATTCCACTCTATATTTAAATTTTATACACTGACAGTTTCAGCAATATTTATATTCATGAAATAGTTGTTAATTCATTCAAAATTTTATTGTTTCTTTCTTTTTTAAATTTTCAAACATTTTCGAGACAATTCGTCGTTACAATCAGCGTCTTTCTTCAAAAGAAGAAACGTATGCTTCCAAACCGTTTGATCCAAATGGGTGAGTGCATTAAAATTTTATTGCACCATTATTAATATCTTGTGCCTTATTTTACAGGAATTCATATGGAGTTTAGAATTTTATATTCATTATCAAGTGGTATTATGATTCTTATACTCTTCATTCTTTGTCCATCTACTATGAGTCACAATATATAAAATCAAGAAAAATTTATGTTTATCTTAGGATGCTGTCATTTATGAATAATTTTCGTATACGTGTTTGGGTATATAGCATTGGGTCAACGCTTCTTATCAGTTTCGCACCGTTTTTAATTTTGTCATTGATTCCAGTACAGGTGAAAGTTTGTTCTGCTTCTAAATCAGTATTACTTATTCTGTTAGTGTTTTTAAAATTTTATTCTATTTATGTTTCGATATTTTACCAAAGTCTAAATTTACTTTAACATGCACAGAATTTTTCAATAATATTATACCAAATGATAATGTGGAATACTGTTGTTGTCATCAAGCTAATAATTTTAAAACTAAATTTTACAGTCAAATACAGCAGATAGTGAACCTTTGCTTAAAGTATTGCTGAGTTTTGGATCGGGTGGTTTATTGGGGGATGCATTCCTTCATTTGATTCCACATTCTCAACCTTCTCATCAGCATAGCCATGTTCATTCCCATTCACATACTCATAGCCATTCACATGAATCTCATGAAATGGATGTTGGAACATATGTATTAGCTGGTAAAGTACTTGTTTTATCTTACAGTCTTGCATTTTTATCGCCAAGCTTATTTAAAATAGCTTTACATAATAACAGACTTAATATTGTATATGGTCAAGTAAAGGCTAATTGGTTAGATATCTTGGAGTGCTGTGAGCAATTATTTTTTCCAATTCATGATAGTCTGTATTTTCAGGTATAATAGCATTTCTGACAGTTGAAAAACTGGTGCGCATTTTACGTGCCAAACATATAATTAATTCACACGCTCATTCTCATTCACATGGCCAAGACATATTATCAGTCAAGAAAAAGAAAATCGTTGAGAAAAGTGAATATCAAGAAGAAAGTAAAGAGAGATCAAGTGCATCGTCAATGGAAAATGTTAAGTTTATGTCTCCATAATAATATTGCTTGTTTAATTGTCTTCAATTGAAATTACATTCTCAATATACAAACTTCTAAGGTTTGTGGGGACAATTTGAAATAAAAATTTTTTTTGGAAATCTCATCTATAATATATTTCAGAGTACTGATGATTCTGATGAAGAGAAAGTAAATTTAGTTAGAGAGACAGTGGATCATGATACTGGATTTGAAATAGCTGCATATTTGAACATGGCTGCTGATTTTGCTCATAATTTTACTGATGGATTAGCAATTGGTGCATCATTTCTTGCTGGCACAACAGTCGGTGTTGTAACGACAATTACCGTACTTGTTCATGAAGTGCCACACGAAATTGGGGATTTCGCCATCCTTGTACAGTCTGGTTTTACGAAAAGCAAAGTTAGTTGTCGGTTTTCTTACATTCAGGATGAGCTATTTCTACTGATCTTAATTCGAGCATGTAATTGAAATTTTAATCAAGACAATAACACTAGAATATAATCATTAGCATTTTTACGTTCTGAGTTATCAGATTTTTTTTTACTTGTAGGCAATGTTTGTTCAGCTTTTAACTGCTTTGGGTGCTCTTACTGGTTGTGCGTTATCACTGTCAACTTCTGGTGCTAGCAATACAGCTTCTTCAAATTGGGTAAGACACTTATATTTTTCATATCTAGTGCGTTTTAGAAATAAAAATCATACATAATATTGCATGAAAAATTGCTTCGGAATACTTGATAATGCCTTCAAGAATTTCAGGCTGAGATCGTCTCATATTTTTTTCAGAATATTCATTTTTGAACTGTAAATGACCCATAGTTTTAAAAAAAAATTGGGATGAAAAAAAATGATTTTAATTTTTGTATCATTCGTCAGCAGTGTTTGACATTGATAGCGCATACTTGCTGTTCTTGTAATCTTTTTCTTATTTTTCAGATTCTTCCTTTTACAGCAGGAGGATTTATTTACATTGCTACTGTATCAGTTATTCCTGAGCTGCTTCAAAATAGTTCGACATGGCAAAGTATTAAGGAAGTTCTGGCCTTATTAACTGGTATAATGTTGATGTATGTGATTGCAGCATACGAATGAGCTGATTTATGTTGGGAACAATAATAACTTCATCTTTTGTTATAATTCAAGTTTTGTCGTTTACATATCCTGATCGAGGACGAAGCGCAATACTCTTTATCTGTTAAATAAATCTTATACTTTAGGTTTTCATTTTTTATTTTGTCAAAGTTTTTTCAGTCAGTTAGTATCCTTCAAGAGCGAAGCGCACTGTATAAGATGCATTCCTGTATACATTTTTGATAGTTTGTCTATTTCAACCAAATTTCAAAATTCATCATGCATTTCAACATAGTTTAACTGATTCAGAAATTTTGTAAAAAGAGAGACTAGATTCTTCATTTTCTTCCTTTACATTGACAAGTTTTATGTTCTGTTATATATATGTGGTAATGGTTATTAGGCTGCTACTCATCTGTAATCGTGTTAACACAAAAGAGTTAGATTTTCGTGTGAAATTTTTTGTATATCTGTCTTGTATCTGAAATATCAGTAATCTCTGGGTCAGTAATTTGGATAAATGCATATAAAGTTTGAAAGTTCTTATTTGTATGTACACTATACAGAATTATTTATTGTATTTTTCCATACCATGCCGTATTTTAATTCTTATTACAATTTTTGAAGCAATATAAGGCCGAAAATTTGGTTTTTGATTAGTGTTTGATATCCAGGACAACACTTAATTACTCTCTTTGGAATCCTGAAAAATTGCAAGTGCTATCCGGAACATTGTTACAAGGTGTAAATCGTGATGGATGTTTTTCTGAATCGAAGCGAAAGTAGACAAAAGCCTTCTACGACGGAAATGGAGGTTCCGTGGGTTGAGAAATAGTACGTTGCAAATATAATTTTGCCATTTAGTTGCATCGGGTGGGATAAAGTAATGTATTCAATTCTGGTGTTCAGTTTTTTTCATTGATACTAGTGCATCTAACGATTTACTTGCTTTAATTACATGGTATTTACTTTCATGTCATATAAATTATTTCAGTCGTCCTCGTAAAGTCGATGAAGTTGTTTTTCAAAATGAAGTCGTTTCTGTCCTTAAAAAAGTGATCGAGGGTGCTGATGTAAGTTTTTCTGTCTTTCTTCAAATTTGTCATATCTCGCTATACCCAAGGGTTTTTTTCTACTTGATATTTCTTTAAGAATTGATTTCAGTTGCTCATTACGACCAGGATTGTATTACTAATAGAAAATAATAACCTTTCTTCTCCTATAATAATAGGGTCACGATCGATCATATATTATTAACGATTAGGAAAATAATTGTTATGAGGTATATTTTGCTATCTTTTGTTTCAGTTACCGAATTTATTATTTTATGGCCCTCCTGGAACAGGTAAAACGTCAGCAGCAATCGCATTATGTCGGCAATTATTTCGCAATAAAGAAACGTATCAGGACAGAGTACTGGAAATGAATGCTTCTGATGAGCGAGGTATTAACATTGTTCGTCACAAGGTTCGTATTTAGCTTGAGTTTGTGTGCAGCTTGAATTTCATTCTGGTGTTTTTCTATTTCATATTTCTTTAAAGATTTTGATTTCGCGTATTACAAATTATGAAGCCAGCCGGAAAAGGTAGTCCAGTATATTTTCCAGCAGTTAATGTAGTTTCTAAAGAGAGTTAAGTGCATATGTTTGTCTTTAAACCTGGAATGTATCGAAGCAAGGAAGCATTTTCGTCAGTTTGTTAGTTTGATAATTTCCTCTTTTAGATAAAAGAATTTTCTCAACGTGCTGTCTCATCTCGTTTACCTGATGGAAGCCCTGTTATTGGTTTAAAGGTTTTTATGAAATCTAGTATAATATATTCAAATATTTGTATATCTGTGACGGTTATCATGATTTTTTCTGCCTTTATGAAGTTTGCATTTGAAAAAACAGGTTTGAACTACATTATATATTTATCATCAGCAAAGCTGATTTCGAAATATATAAATGCAGTTCAAATCTACTTCAATGATATAATTTTATAAATTTTTGTATCGAGCTGTTCCTAAAGAAAATAGAAGAACTCTCGTTTTGTATCATATTTTTTTTACCTTAAACTCCCTGATTTTCCCATCGGATCGAATTTTCACTTTTTTTTTCCGATAATTATTCTCGATGAAGCAGATGCGATGACAGCACCTGCTCAAGCAGCTTTGCGACGAACAATGGAAAAGGAGTCTCGTACTACTCGTTTCTTCCTTATTTGTAATTATATTACAAGAATAATAGATCCACTAACTTCACGATGTGCTAAATTCCGTTTCAAATCGTTGTCCTCAGAAAGTCAAAAAACAAGGTGAGAAGGGTTTTCAGTTGCATTGCCAAAGCATTTTTCATATCTGTTCAGCTGTAAATAATGTTTTTAATTCATATTTATTATTGGTCTGTGATCAGAAGCCTAAAGATGTGTCAGTTATTATAGTTCAAGAATTTATAATTGATTATTTGGCAAGTGAACGTATATCTGCTTCATTGCATTTAATCATTTTGGTGGACTAAGTTTTTCGAGAGCAGTAATACCATTAATTCAACAGACGTTAATTTTGTCTTTTTTTATCTATGTATGTTTAACTTTGAGATTTTAAGGTATATTACTCGAAAATTCACAAAGCCTATGTGAAAATTACAGGCTTGAGTGGATTTGCGAACAAGAAAATGTCGAATTCGATTCATCTGCAATAAATCTGTTGATTGATTTGTGTGGTGGTGATATGAGGAAAAGTGTAACAGCACTGCAGGTTTTTTTAAAATATAATATCTATTTTACATCACATAATGGTATTCAAAATAGATGCTGTTGTTTGTTTATTTCACGATAAATTTCGGCGAAAAAAACATATACCTGTTTTATTGTACTGTTCAAAATGAAGGAAACAAAAGCAAGGAAACAAAAGCAGATTGCTGTTTCAAGCTATTATTTGCAGTAAAATATGTGAGTCTTCATTATTAGTTTATCTTATTGTAGACAGTATCATCATGTCGAAAAAAATTGGTCTCCGAAGACATGCAAAATTTTCTTGGTGCGGTGCCAGATGATGTTGTAAAGCAGTTTTTTGATGCTTGCAAGTCGCTTTCTTATGACAAACTATATTCATGTGTGGAAGCTATTAAGCGAGAAGGATATGGTGTATATTATCTGATAACACAATGTTTCTACATTTGTTTGCGACACGAAGACCTCACTGATTTGAATAAAGCTACCATATCTGAGAAAATTGGAGTGAGTTTCCTTCCACATTTCGCATTCGTCAATTTTTACATGCAGATTTCAATATTATTAGAAATTGGAAATTTTATTTGCGACTGTCTAGCCGGGTGATTATTCTTTTTTCTTTTAACTGTTGTTATCATAGTAAATATCTTCAAGAAACTTTGCTCATTTCAGTGATCTTGAGAAAATACCTGATATTATTATTCCTTATTTGTAAAAAATTTTTGGGTAGCATTTTTTTAAAGATTGAGTTCCCTTTTTATCAAACTTTTAAAAATGTTAGATAAGCTATCTGTGATTGTCTTCATTAGACCACTGGTTATTTCTATATTAATGGTCAGGAATATGAATTGCGTATTTTGGATGGTGCAAACGAGTTCCTCCAACTTTTGGATTTTGGTATGGTCATAATGGAGCAATTTAAGTTGGTATTTTGAAGTGATTTTGTGTTTTTTGAGAAACGATCTCATTAACTCCGTGTTTAGATCACAAATGCAGGTAACAAGAATTGCAATCTCCTGTTTAAACTCCCTTTGTTTATCGACGTTTGTTCAACTTGTATTATTTTGCAAATTTTAATGTTTTATGAGGAATATTGATACAGAATTGGTTGAAAATAAATTACCTATTTCAGTGGTGCGCGAAATTTTTTTCCACATTAAAGTCGCATTTAATCTCGTGTATAATCAGTCTTAAATAGCCATCAAATTGTACTTGTAATGTTATAAAACTTCCAAAATAAATTTTTAAGCACTGTTTATCATAACATCACAAGTATTTATTTACACATCAGTTTTACGTAAGTTGTAAATTAGTTCTTCAGGAGAAAACGAAAATTAAGTTTAAGCCTACTCAAAGTGTCATTACTGCGAATAAAGCGTTCTTGAAAATGATAGTTAGAAATAATGCCAGTTCCTACCACTGTTTTTTAATTTATAATGTAGTAGTATCTGTTCTTTAAAATTTGAATTCAAGTTGATGGAAAATGAGCTGAATACGTTTAGTGAAGGGATTTTACAGAAATTTCACGAAGTAATTCTTCCATAAATTTTGCAACTCTCATATAGAAGTTGGTAAAATTGAACGTTGTTCGGGTGCAACCATGGCATCTTCCACGCTGTAATACTTGGACTGTATTTAAGACTAGCAGATTGCAGAAAAATTTTTAAAGCTGTTTAATTAATCTGAATAAAGTGAGAATTATGAAAATAGCGGTAAATACAGCAAATTTTAGTTTTAAGTTGATAAGTTTGGTAATAGCCTTTGAAAGAAAGATGCAATGCAATCCCTTCTGGTTAAAAATTATGTAAGGAAATACAAAAGTAATTTTAATAGGGTAGCCTATGATTTGAAATTTTAGACAGATTGAAGTCACGCATCGTTTGTTTGTATTTTGGAATAGCACTGGAAATACCTGGTAAGGACAGATGTCGGGAAAATCATGCCATCATTGCTATCTCCACTAGGACTTTTGGGGCTGCTACAAGGGTCAGTTGACGACTGTCCACTATTACTGTTATTTTGATTGGTACGATTTTTTTTGCTACCTTGGTACTTCTTCTGACGTGCACGTGAATTCTAAAATCCAGTTTTGAAAATGAATTGTAAGTGTAACATTAAGATATTAAGCTCATTCATCATAACGATTAAATGTGATGTCAAACAAAGGTACGTACTTGAAACCAAACTTGTGTGACTCGTTTGCTTAATCCAGTCATCGTAGCAATCCTCTCAAGATCAGCTCCATCTGGATTGCTGTCAATTTGAAAATGTGTTTGCAAGACAGCTAACTGTTCTTCTGCGAAAGTTGTTCTGACACGTTTGGTTTTGGCTTTCTGTTGACCTAAAATTAGGAGTATTTAATTTACATCAGTTTTTTTTTCGAAATTTTTTGATTTATTTATTGGTATTTCAGAGCAGCTAATGTCAACCTGATGAAAATGTTAGAGCACATACCACATTCTCCTTCTACCAATTCCATGTAGTGCTGCTTGCAAAGAAGTCTACAATCTTGCAGTGCGAACTCTTCACCTGTACTTAGCTGTCGTTTGCATTGATCGCACGCAAAACATGCGAGATGATAAACAAAGTTCCGAGCACGTCTGACCCAGTCCGTTGCATGAATTAAGCGTTGACAAGAAGAACATTTTTTTCCAAATCGTCTGAAGCTAAGTATAAAGCAAACAGTTATGAATTTTTGGTTGTTTGATTTACATCATCGGATAAAAGAAAAGCTGTTAACAAGTTAAATTTTATAGTGAGTACGGTAACCCAAAAAACTAAAAAATTGGTTTTGAGAAAATCTTTTACAGTTAAGGTTTAACTGAAAATTTTTGGCACCGCAAGACAAGTGAAATCTCGAGAAATTCATGCCATCATTGCTATCTTCACTAGGACTTTTGGGGCCGCTATAAGGGTTAGTTGACGACTGTCCACTATTATTGTTATTTTGGTTGATACGATTTTTACTACTGATAATAATTACCTATTCTCAAATGATTTACTTGAAAAATAAACTTCATTTATTACTCAAAAAATGATCGTATTGTGAAGTACACATTTACTGCTGCAAAATATTACTTCGTTGCGTGGACTTATTACTGAAGTAAATAATAAGTGTTTCAATCGTTGACGAGGATATCATGCTGGAAGTTACAAATTGTTCATTTCTCTAAAAGGGAATATAAAGACAACAGAAAATACTACTGAAGGAAGTAAGAAAATCATTCAGATGCCCCAAAAGTTCTTCACATCTTAACATTTCATTATCACTAAAAAGGAATAGAATATGCCAATTTGTGCTCTATTTAAAATGGTAGTAAGTGAATTTGTGCAATAATTACTTTGACAATAAACTGTAATAAAGTAATTTCAATAGTACGATGAGACTCACTGGTACTCAAATATTCTGATTGGATAAATAAAGGATTAATAATTTAAGAAATAATCACACAATTTAGAATTTTACCGCTATCGTATTTTAGCATGCATTTCCAATAACTACAAAGTATTTGTGGAAAATATCAAGAGATGTTCTCTTGCAAAGAAGTTTGGTATTATTATTTTTGCATGTGAGTTCAGCCATTTTAAATTTGTTCAAATCTCAACAACAGTTAAAAGAATTCTGACTAAATGCTTACATTTTCAAATGCAATAAATATGAAAATTTAATTATTTTAATTTGTAAATTCAATCATTTTCAGCAACGATTATTCTGCAAGGGAAATGGGATAATGAACAATTAACAACAAGCTTATTACATCACTGTAGGCGGAAAATATTAAATTATATTTCTATTCTGAAGAATAAATGCGCAGATGTCCGATAACTAATCCTGATTTGTAACCTTTCTGCTACTACTACTACTAATACTGCTACTATTATACGATTAGCGCCAAGTATATACTTTGGGTAACCAACCGGAAACTAATCTTTATCTTATCAGGTCTGTTATTGCAGTTGGTAGCATATGTTACTGTTACTTATTTTGAGCAAACAATAGCAACCAAATCAATGTCTTCTAAATGAAATAAAATAGTGTAAAAATTGTTTAAAATGCAAATTTGTGATAAATTTTTATAAAATTTTTTTGGCAATAAAAGTTGCAAATTGTTAATATTTGCTATGAGCGAAGCATTTTTTTCAGCGAAGTATTACTAATCACTGAAAGTCAGTTTTTGACTAACTTAGTCTTAGATCCAAAATGCAATAATTCAAATAGTAGAGATCTAAGTCAACAGCGAAGACTATCATTTAAGTTTTGCACGCACTTTGGAACTTTTGAACAAAGCAGTTTTTTAGCATAACTCAGTAGAAGGATGAATTTAAAGTCAAACCTTTAACATCTACATTGTAAAGCAAGAAATTCTTCTCAAAACACCTTGGAAAAATGGCCATTTTATAGCTATCTCGCGAATGCACAAAAAGTGATTATAAAAGTGATAAACAATATCAGCAACATTGAATGAAAAGAAAGCAGAAACTGCAGTAGATGGATTCCCTGAGATCCGGTTTTGTAAACTTGAGACTTCAAATATTTGCAGACTTCTACAATGGAATAGGAAAGTTTATTGCTAAATAATTTTTGGCATTATAAAATCAAAGAAATAAAATAATTAAACTAGAACTTACCTATTATAACACTGCTTGCAAAAGAAGCTGTCATTCTTAACAAAACATGTGGAATGTTGTTCCAAGAACAAGGAGCATTGTGAGCATCTTAGACATGTAGCATGCCAGAATCTTGAATTCACACTAAGTAACGTTCGATCCATAATGAATTCGGAACACGACGAACATATTTCCGTATCAAACTGAAATTAAAAACCTTGGAAGGCTGTACTCGTTGAATGTCAGAAAATTGAATCAGTTAAAAAATAAAGAGTGTAATCTCCAATTTTTAATTGATCTACAATACTTCATTAGAAATATGACAAGAATTACAGAATTGTAATAGTCGCTAGTAAAACTATATACAAGCTTTAAGTGCTTTTTCAGTAATTGCCAAATTTAACTTATTTGGTACGGTAACTAAAAGGTTACGTGAAGCAAATCTGCTGAATAGATCTCAAATAAATGTTATATTTTACCATAGCATATATTAAGATTACACATTAGAATCATTAGACGTGCTTCACGTTATCTGTTACTTATTGCATTGCAGTACGAATACTTTAATTATGCTTAAAACTTCCAACCTTTGATAAATCGATATGTTTTATTATATAAGCAAACTTATATGACTCTTAAGGAATAAAATATTAATCAAAAATTGTTGACGATTTAGAGATATTCTAAAAGTCGCAAGTTTTTCAGGATAGAAAGCATTTAGGTGGTTAGCTATAAGAATGGATTTTAGGACTGTATATAAAGTAAAATATTGCCCAAAGCAAAAGTTTTTAATGATCAAGTTAGGACTCACAACGATAGAGCAAAGGCCCGTAATGACTGAGTGAAAGCTCGAGTAAAGGCCCGTAATGAGGAAAGAAGAAACGAGTGACAAGTATGAATAGAGATTGTAATGCATTTGATTGCAAGAAAGTATTTAAGGGCTTTACTTAAAGGAGAAGAAGAAAGATGGAAATTGAGGCACCTTTGAGATGGAATGTGAAAAGTTTGCCTCATTTCTGATTGTCACTCCGGAATGGTCACTATTGCTGCTGCTGCCACTGGCGTTGATGTGTGCAGCTGAACTGGCGCCACTGTCGGTACTGCTTCTGTTACCATTAGCAGAAATCACGCAGTGAGTGTGTTGCATTACTCGATCTGCCGTTGCTGGAAGCGTTAACGAGCCCATCACTGCACAGTTATTTGTCTCGCTTTTTCGTGAAATAGTAGAGCGTACTTGACAGTTATTGTTTTCTTCATTTTCAGTCACATCTCCAGCCGTATTAGCTGCTGCTGTTGCTGTTTGTGGTACTATTAGTGCTCCAGCATGAGTGCTAAAGAAACCAGATGAAGGACTATTGGAGTACCCAGAAAACTCTCCAGGAACGCTGCTACGACTTGCTGCCAAGAACGTGGCGCTTCCAGCAAGGAATGTAGAGGTAGAAGCACCTCCGTACTGATTCCTGTGTGTGATTCCGAGGCTGTCATTGCTCTTGCAAAGTGCCGGTAGATCTCTGCTAACATTACCGTAATTAACTGTTGTGTCGTGAATTGAGTGATGAATTTCCATTGTTAGGGAAGACAATGTTTTTTTGGTAACACTTAGCAAATGCAAAGCAAAGGTTGAGTTGTGCTTGCTTGGCTAAGTTTCGGAAGACAATATGACTTTAGTGAAGAGTAGGCTTCACAAGTAAGTCTTAGCGGTGAATGATTGGTTTACAGAGGAAAGGGCTAGTTAGGTAGTTAGTTAGTTAGCTAGTAAGCTAGTTACTTTTGTTAGTCAGTTACTTAGCTAGCGATTGTTTATCGTTGGCCGAAGGATGAGAGCCCAGGCTTGGTCAAGTAAGTAAGCGACTCCTGTCCTAGCAGTAACATGAAGTGAGCGTTAACGAAGCTCAGTTCCAACTTCAAACATCCTTGCAATATCCGTCCCATTTCTCTTTCCAAACTTTCCCTAATGTCTCAGCCAGATGCAACTATCCTACTGCTCAGTTTAAGCATCAGTCTATCCTTAAGCCATCAGCCATTCAACAACTACCGTAATCTTTCTATGTCATCTTTCACCTTTTATTTCAGGTCACGCCTTCTACTCCCCCTTTTTCCCGTCTTTTTACATTATGCTTTTTACTTATTACTCAAAAATAACTCTTTCAACTTTTAACCTTTCACTTAATTATTTTTTTTACTCTAAAAAGTCTGTTTATTGACAAATCTGAAGAAATTACGGTCATAAAGTTTTACATTGCATTTTATCATAGCAAATTTAATATTTGTTAACTTTTGATCTCATTTATTATCTCACGGCGGAAACTTATCACTAGTCTTGTGTGAAAGTATCCAAAAAAGAGTTGTTTGCCACCCTATTTTGGTTTCACTTTTAACTTTTGAGACAGCTTATCACTCGCACTTTGATTACAAAGTAATTTGCTTGACTGACTGTTCCAGCATCCAATTTGCTACCAAATTGAATGCTAGGACAGTCAACGAGAAGTCTTTAATCAAGAAACAACACTTATTTCTTGACTATTGCAGTTCAAGTTTCGGTTTACAGTGAAGTGCTCGTTGAAATATGCGTAAATTACCTGCTAAAATGTGAATGTTTTAATGAATATCGGTTATATAGCATAGAAAATTGAAGTAGACTGCATCAAAGTTAGAAATTTAGGAATCAAATTTAGAAATTTAGGAAGTTTCTGAGTAATAATTTCTTGAATATTGTTAAGTATTGCAAAATTACTTTGAATTTGTGCAGTACATAAATAGATAATGTAGTATTTATCAAAAACTAAACATATGTAATTGTTGCGTGTGTGTTCAAGACAATTTTATGGATTAGAAAGGACCAATTTGAAGTGATGAAGAACTTTTGCTACCAAAATAGTTCAATATAAATGTAAACAAGTCTTAATTCTGTTTCTATTCTGTCAAAAATCTTCAAGAACACTAATCTCATTACTTAAAGTGACAATTACAACTGCTCATAATAAATATTCTTTACGTAACAAATTAATTGCTTAATTAATTTTGTCTTATTTTGATAATTGCACCAGCAAAAATCTTCGTTTTTTTTGGGATTGCTACAAATCAACTGTTTTTGTAACAAATTTTCTGCTTCTTACAGCAGTAATTATGCTCAACACACATTATTCCAGTAGCGTTATGCAAGTAAAATTTTTTTGACAGCTTGAGACCAATGCATATATTACTTTTATACTTCGCTGTCTTATATTTTTAGAATAAATATTATTAGAATTTTTTGTACTGTTTTTTTGCTTAATGATAGTATCACGAAAAGCAAATGTATTGTTACTCATTATTTGCATTTGAGAGCAGTTAATAATTGCATTATGCTGATAGCAATAATTTTTCATCTTGATGAATCTAGAATAAAACACTGTAAGAAATTAAAATTGTGCAAAAAATTGAAGGATGAGATAATTTATCAGGCCAAAAGCATAAAATAAAATAGCTGAAAATATGCAAAAGTGAAATTTGCATATCAGTACGTCACAAATACTATTATATGTCAAGTTTTACGCAAATTTCTTTTCACGTATCTAATTAAACACTTATATTAAATCAATTTTTAGATGAATTCTATGTTTCTAATCGAGCATAAGTTGAAAAAGTTCAATCAATGAAGGGAAAATGCGTATTTTTAATTGCATTCTATGGCTTTATGAGTTTATATACAAACTTAATTTTGCTGTAAATTTACCTTTAAAGTTGTCCGCAAAATTTTATGAATTTGCATTGAATTAGTCTAAAAAATTAGAGTATATTTTTTGCACTGTACTTAAGTATATAAATTTGTGGGGAAGCATTTTTTGACGTGTAATTCATGAATTGTATCAATGGAGTGAGTAAATATTCATAAAATGTTGATACTTGAACAGATTATACAAATCAGTTCTAATACGCTACTGCCAAGCATTAATATGAATAAGCCAAAATCGGTTAGAAATTATGCTAAATGAATTTAAATGATTAGTGAGATCGATCTGAATTGAATTACCAATATGCAAAAATGGTAATGATTATGGCAAGAAATGATTTGCTTGGCATCCTTGAAAATGTTCACTTTCCAGCGAGTCTTGACAATTAGATTATCGACGCTTTAACAAGCCAAAAGCTTCTTCCCTTCTTGACCACTTTTCTAAAATACTTCAGACTTTCGACTCTTCTGCTAGCAGCCTCTTTTCGATTAAATAATTCTTGAAATCAAGAATTCAAGCAATTCCTATTTCTTTTATTAAAATGGATTAATTTCAGTTCTAATTGCAAACATTACGAGAATTTAACAACGAAATGACAGAGCAAGTGGACACAGGTGGAAGTAATAATTATTATAAAAATTGTGATTTAAGAACTTACAGCATTTCAAGTAAAAATATGAAACTTCCATGAAAAAAGGTCGAGGAAATTTGATTTTAGGTTTCTAGCAGGATTTTACCAATGCCATTTCACGCACTGCGTTAACATTAACAATTTTGAAGACAATACAAGACCACGTACTTGAGATATGAAAAATCGTTCTTCTAAGAAGTACTTGTGTTTGAACTGTTTCATTCGGCTTCGAAGTATCAAGGCCTCAAGAGATTAGGTGTAGACTCAAAAGCAAAACATGCAAATAGATGTGGCCACCGTATGCTAAATCAAGAAGCGATGAAACAAAAGGATGAAATTTGATCATTCAGTGCATTGTGACTTTAATTGTGTGCATGTTGTAGCTCTCTAATTTTAGGCAATATCTGTGAGCAGTGACCATATGACTCGATTATCGAACAATTCCACTGCATATGCTGAGTAAAGTATGGTTGAAACCGCGGTAAGGCAGGGTATGGCTTGAAGAAAAGATTACTGCTGATGGCGTCAATCGAATAAAAGATCAAAAGATCAAACTGTTTAATCAGTGGTATAACATTATCTTAAAACAACAATTTTCCATCACTGATTTTCGGCCGATAATTTTATTCAGTGATATTTGCCATTTGAAAGCATTTACAATGAGTGTGTAATGATTCAGTTTAGAATCTATGATTTTATAGCGTGAATCATAGCTGAAAATTTGCTTTGCTTTGTTGTATTGCTTTGTAGTTGTTTTGTAGTTTGTCAGAAGTGTTTCAGCAGTACTTCGTGATCACTGATTCTTACTTTGAAAATATAAGCGTGAAACATTCTAGCAATGTACAAATTGAAAGTGAGAACGCAGAAATTAAAATAAAAACTGCAATGAGATAATTCTGGAAATGAGTCGAAAATTTTTGTGCTACAGAAAATGAATTGAGAAAGAAAAGAGGCAAGATCAAAAATATGCAAATGAAGGGATCTGTGTTATTTGGACAAAACGATGAAGTGGCCTGTGACCTCTTATCCGCTTCCTCACTCAGCGGTTTCGGGTTGTTATTCTTGAACATATGCAATCACCTTGCTAAATGACGAAAATTGTTGCTCTAATGCTTGTTTTAGATGAACATGCATATAACATGTGGTATTCGGGGTAATATATGAAGTTAATTCTTTTATGATTTCTGTAGAAATTGCCAGAATTCTGCGGACTGAACACTTTTACAGAAATAAAATCAGTGTTCAAAAACTGAATTCGAATTTCCAAGTAAAAAAGAATTTCATCTAAGCTACGATGTTGCTATGCCACAAGAATTTAGTTTGCTCGTAGACATCGACATGTCGGTGTTAAACAGTCACCAAAAGCATTTATTTGTTTAATAATTCTGAAAAGTAAACGCACTTTGAAAGCAAACATATTTACGGACAAAAATAAGCATATCAATGCTATATATAAATTTATTTCTGAACGTACTAGTATTCTGGCCAATAAATTTGGATAATCTGTATATCCAACACGGCAAAATAACTTATCACTTTTGAGATTACTTGGGTTTTCAAGCCGCGAATTTTACAGATGTATTTTATCTTTGTTTCATGTTCAGGTCATAAAAAATTTCAAAAATGAACGAACATAAGCTAGACAAAAAATTAAGTAACGTGTTGAAATTCAGTAAAATAGCACCTAACATTAGATTTGAAAAGTTCTTTTTGGGTAAAGTTCACTCAATGTTATATTTTATCCAAAATTTGAAAAATGGGGCATTTTGAATAAATTTTAAAACAAACTTTAAAATTAGAAAGCGTTCTTTTAATTTCGATGGAGTGTTCACGTTTATTTGATAAAGCTTGAAAATTTAAGGGCTGCCATACTCAAATTTTTGCTTTCAAAAGATTTCTTTACTTTTTTATAATTTTCTTAGATGAGAAAATGACAGGAACGGCATTGATCGAAGGGGAGGACGATGGAATTGGTCATTGTTGCGCGAAGTAATGACTGACCACACCGTGGAAAACAGTCTCCAAATTGGAGAGAAGCAGAGAGTGAGAGGAATCTACCTTAAGAGTATTAATAAGATTTGAGAAGAACGGACAGTGCATAGACGGACTGACGATCACCTGTGGAGAGCACTGTGGTATTCTTATTAATTCACTACCTATCCATCGTTTTACGCCGAGTCAAAGTTCATTGCTTTCACTGCATGAAAATCGTAAATTAATTTATTAATTTGAATGCGATGCAAAATTGTTTTTGCGAGTACTCAAGTTCACGTATTTCCTCCAACGTCACTAGTGGAGGATTTGGTAAGAATTTCAGAATTTCTATATGGTTTAATTTTATTTTATTGTCAGAAATGGAGGTGATTGAATCATTTAAACTAGTAATCATATCTTT
Source organism: Thelazia callipaeda (assembly GCA_900618365.1). Taxonomy (NCBI): domain Eukaryota; kingdom Metazoa; phylum Nematoda; class Chromadorea; order Rhabditida; family Thelaziidae; genus Thelazia; species Thelazia callipaeda. The sequence goes on along the minus strand of UYYF01004319.1, from coordinate 108,585 downwards.
CTTTACTTTGGAATAAATACAACTGTTATTTTTAATTCAACTTATTGTTATGAAAATGTCATATACAACTAAATGACACGCTTCACTTTTTTTTCATTTTCGCTTCAATATATTCATTTTTTCAGTATTAATAGCTTCAACACCATTTACGCGTGAATAAAAATGCATATTTATTTCATTGTAATTTTGCAAGCTAATAAAATTTAAAGCACAATATTCGTAATTCATCTCAACTCCATGAGGTTAACTTGAAATAGGTCAGTAACGAGTTTAAAATTAAGGATTAAAGTAAGTTTGTCGAGAAAATAAATTTACCTTCGATAAGTAATCATTAGGTAAGAAGAATGTAAGTGCTCTGGCATTGTTTACCTTTGAAGGTACAAAAAGTCTGTTTGCTTAGTGGCAGGTAAATTCTTCACCGTAACTTTGTATTATTTCAGACATTTGCACACTTTTTAGGTAAGCCTTTTACTTATGACTCAATCACAAAATTGCTTTAAATTGACACTTTAGATTGGTGTAAGTTTTTCAATATTTCTGTTCAAAAATTTTTGATTATTTTTTCGAGGGAATAATAATGGCTTAAAAGCTTTACTTTAAGGCTTAGGCAAAAATGATTTTTCATCTTATCAGTATTGTTATTTAATTATAAAGTTGTGTTGGTAAATTTTGTGAAATATTGTTTTTATTATAAAAACATTAGTACGCATTCTTTCAAAAAATCAGAAGAAAATAAACTTGACAACAAATGTAAAAATTTCTGTCTGCTTGTCACATTATTAATACCTACAATTTTCAAATAATCATGAAAAATACCAAAATTCGAAGTATTTGTCTACTTTATGAAAACAATTATAAACAAAATTGTAAATATTTTGAAGATGCCAAATATTAATTTCATTCAAATAAGTTTTAAACGCTATTTTTAAACAACCAAACATCATTTTGGAATGAATACAAAATTTGAAGCTATTTGTGAATGTGCAAGTATAGATGAAAATAATAATAAAAATTAACCTTATTTTAAAAATAATAAATTTGTGTATTTATTTCAACTCACCGCAAATTTTTGATAAAATTTCACACTTACACTGGTAAAAGCATTGTAAATTTTTAGTTAATAAACTTTTTCATGAAATGCATAATAGTAGATTCCCATTTTCGTGTTTTTCTGACCTTTTGGTGGAAGAGAAGTATAATTGATACTTTTTTGCCATATTGATTATCTGTAACCTTCAAATTTAAAAATAATTTGCATATAATTGTTTAATTTTATTGGGAATAAAATTTAATTGGCAGCTTGAAATTTTCTAATTTTTCAACGAAAGTTTTAAAGTGCAGAAAGTATTCTTAAATTCTCATTCAATTCAGTTTTCATCTGTCAAATGGCATTAACAATTCATAATTTTGTAATAACTTTTGTGCAGTGAAACTAGAAAATTCTTGAAATTTCAAGATTCGTTTTAAATTTTTCGAGTGAATGGATGCTTTACTTTCTGGCTTAATCTGTGCATGTTTCTTTTCACTACAAAACTTTCATTAGGATTTATCAGATGCTAATTTTATCAACATGATAACTAACTTGGGCATTCATAATTGCAATGACACTTGTGTAATCATACATTAATTTGATAAAATTAGCATGTAAGTAGCTGTGATTACGGATGACATCCTTAAACATTATATTCTTGCTACCATTATGACTCTGTCCATTTTTGTTATCATTTAATGCATGCATTAGTTAAATTCTTCTCACATTTAATTCACAGTTATCAAAAATCACTTCGCTATCACATTTTATTAGTAATCATAATCTATTTCATGCAAAAGTCATAGGTCAAATAACTAATTGAGTAACTTTGTGCGTGAAAATTGATCGATTTTCAATTTTTCTAGTGTCAGTGAAATTTTGTAAGGTTTGAATTCGATCACTTATCAATTAACAATTAAGTTCGGTAATTTACTACTAATTAGTAGTTATCAACAGACCAACCTTACTTTATAGTTTGTGAATATTAAAAAATACTTAATTAGTGGCTATTCATGCCAAAATTTTGAATATTCCTGTTGAAGTCATTCGGAAGTTAACTAAATAGAAATGATTAGTTTCACTTGTGCTATTAACTTTCAAGACTATCAACTAGCCAAACAATTGCTTGCTCGATTATTTTCTCAACGACTTATCTTCTCTAATCTGATCGAATGTTCAGATGACTTTCGAGAATAATAATGCCATAGCATTGGATGTATTCTTCCGGAATCAAAGACAGTAATTACTATTGATTCTCAGACAATCACTTAATTACTCAATGGAAAATACTCAATGCTCTGTTCCTCCACAATTTTCCGTCTTTTTCAAATTTACGAATGGTTCCCCTCCGAATACATCTCGTCTGTGCTGTCCTGTTCTTCTCCATTACACATCACAGCTATGAGTGACGGCGGTCACAAATTTGGTAGTAATCTCCAAAACAGAATTCCATTTCGGTAAATAGCGATAAATATGATATAGTAATGACAACAATACACAGTTATCAGTGCCCTTAAGTAGTAACTGATAGCATATAGGAGTGATGCAAAGCTGGTGCATTCTGAGCACAGTCTTCCCTGCTAAAAATACCACAATATGCACAACAAAAGTTCTAAACACCGTAAATGAATAGAAGAATAAAATAAAGTATTGTTAGCTGTAGAATCAATACTTGTGCATAGCATCAATAAGTATAGATGATCGAATGTTAAAAGCAGCAACAGAAAGTGTGCGTTCGTGATTGCGTCATTGCTGCGCAAACCGGTTGTCCATAAGTCAATAGAGTTATTTTGTACAACGTCTGAAGGTCTACTTTGTATTAGTTCTTCCTAATGACCTCTTCCTTAACCTTCTCATTTAGTTCATGTATATCATTTCCGTTTACTTATAAATATATCTGTTCATCAGATATATTTATAAATAAAGGAAAATGATTTGACTTGATATGAACGGACAATGCTATTTTATTTGTGAGCTTCTGAGGAAAAATGCTTTTTATTCAGTGATTAAAATTAGCTGACTTACAGGTCTAACAAGCTAATGATAAACTCCTCGTGAATATCCACAGTCGCACATTTTATTCATAAGCACTAATAATTTGATCACAGTATGATTTTATTAACAAGCCTCATAATTAGTGATTGATGAATTTTATTGTGCTTCAATCATTTTGTAGTGAACCGAACATTATAATAAAATAAATAAGACATTCGATCATAGCAACAATTACATTATTTAGTAGTGTACAATATTAGATAGTAGCAAATATTGTGACAAATATATATATATCATTAATGTCAATATCAATTTGATAATAGTGAGAGTATTTGGAAGTAGTAATAAAAACTTGACATGTCATGACGGTAAAGGTAAATTTGTTTGTCATTGCAAGATGTCATAATTGATTTGACAAAATAGTTACTTGATAATGACAATATCGTTGACAGAAACTTTTAAATATAAATAACTCTTTCTTATAAGTTTAGAAATATTAGTTTTGATATTGCAGTACTACAGGCTCTCTAAATATATGCAAGTTTGGGAACAAGAAAAGTTCAGGGCTGAGACTCACGTTCTTATATTCTGCAACACAAAGCTTTTCTGTTAGAAAATAGCTGAGATTGAATTTCTTTTGGCATAGGATATTATCAAAATTTGCAAAAAGACCAAGTATATGGTAGTGAAAACTTTAAGAATCAGATCACGAAGTGAAACACATTGACTGTACCATCTACTACTCAGTGACGTTGCGATTGAAAAAGCAAAATCGATATGGATTACCAAAATTGTGAGAATTCAGTGCTCATCTTCAAAATTTAGTTAAAAAAAACTATGATGTCCGAAAATTTGTTATTGTTGATTCATTGATACTGTTGCTTACGTACTAATAATGCATCATTTGCCACAGTGAATACTGTTTATTTTTCAAAGAATTGCACACTACTTTATTTATATAAAGTAAATCTTCTTCCAGCCTTTAAGTTTGATATTCGATTCTTCGATCAGCAAGTACGTCTATCAAAATCTTGATAAAAACTCAATGATGGGAATAATTTGCAAGTTTATCGAGTGAAACCCTTCCTTCTTTTCCATCCCCTAAACATTTTTGCCGTTTCTGACCGACTTTATTTCATATTATTTTTCGTTTTCCAAACTATTTTCATCCTCATCAATTTCTACAATTTACTCTCTCTCATTAATAAGAACACGCAAAGTCTTACAAATGATACAGTGTCTACTGCTACTGCAATTAACAATGACAAA
>UYYF01004319.1:0-103608 GCA_900618365.1 Thelazia callipaeda | reverse complement strand
AAAAGTGCGTGAAAAATTTTTGCAAAGTTTGAGTTAATTGCTGAAGAATGTCCGAATATTGCAGTGTGTGTATTCTATGTGATTGCTCAAAGTTTTGTTTCTATAAGAGAAAAGTTTCTGAACGCAAAAAACTATTATGAATATTTTTCGAATGATTAATAGTGCATGAGAAGTGATAGTTATTCAAAATGATCTGCGTGGAACGTAACGTTCGATTTAATCGATAACTGCCTTACCATAAATTATGTGCTAGCAAGAGTGCAGCAGCAAATTATTTTTCACATACTTTCAAAGCAGTTTATCTGTGAATGACAGTGCTCGAAAAAGTCTTCGTTGTTTTGGGTTCAACTCGGAAATGACTGCGATCTCCCAAAGATGCGAACACCGCAAGGAAATTTAGAAGGTAATTTTGCTATGGAAACTTTCTTTGTCTGCTTTTTTGAATCATAAATTTGCTCATATCCATCACTTGTCTACTGCTGCACTACAGCTCACGCCATCCTCTCATACTAATTCTTAGCCAAATAAGGGAAACTAGCAAGTATCTCACTTACTTTAACTAAGTATCATGGATTTTGTTGTGAATTATAGGAGTGCGAAAGTTTTTGCCTTGAAAGCATAAAATATCTCTATGTTTAAATAAAAGTTGTGAAAACTAGCTTATATATTAATTTTATATGATTTGTAGCATTATTAAAGTTACTGAATTAAATATAAGATCGAGAAATCTAAGCTGATTTTTTTGCGCTGAAAATTTGGTGTGACACAAATTGGTTCTTCAAAAATTTTATGTAACTGAAGAACTGAAAAGTTTGCTTGTTATAAGTGCACAAACATTATTTTGCCAACTTTAATAGTTATTTTTTTCTGAATTAATTCCAATCTGCTAAGCTTTGTCCATATTCGTCCAAGTATTTTTGACCCTTCGTTCATCAGCGTTCCTTTTTTGTCTCAAAAATTTCTGGTCACTTTTGATTTCGGCCAACGCTTCACAACGCTGCCTTTTTTTAAGACTTAAAAAGATTTGTAGGTAAATAGACTGCTTACTTCCGTGTGTGTGATAGGTTAAAAAACGTTGCATAGCAACCCAATTTCTGCTATGTTTACTTACGCAAAAAGATATTGTTTGGGTTGATTAATTATTTTAAAAATGTTTTCCAATTTTGAACAAAACAACCTTTTTTGGAGCTCTATGATTGGAAACAATCAAGCACAGAAGCTTGTTCTGAGATTCATTTAAAATTGCGCAAAACTTAATTTTTGTGATTTTATCTGAAAAAACTGGCCGAAAAATGTCGTCAACTCATTTAATGAAACTAAAGTCGCTGAACTGTGCAGGTTTAAAATCATTTTTTCAGCTATTGTATAAGTTTTAGAGCAGAAAAAATTGATATGTATATAAAACTGTAAGAATGTAATTACTTTAGGAACTGAAATTCACAGTTTTCTTATGTATGAATCGTTAAAATATTGCAAATAATTAAAAATCAAAAGAATTTCCCCGCTGTTAACAAGCAATTTACAATTACTAGCACTGTGTGGGATTACTTAATGCTAAATATCTATTATAACTAATACTTAATCCAATTGGTAATTGTTTTTTATGTTTGTGCTTACATTTACTAATAATCTTAAATACCCATTTCAAAAACTAATGCCATAATTTAATTATATTGAAAGAAAGAGTAGACAATTTAGTGAATTTCAGTAAGAGTGGAAAACTTTTCTGCCCTTATCAGATAATCGAAAATTACGAGTGAGCAACATTTTAAACTCATGAAATGTAAAAATACTTTTCTGTCATAATTAATCGTTTTACATTATTAATATAAAAACGAATAATTTGAATTGTTCGAATACACAACTACTATACCATTTTAAACTAATTGCATGAGATGCAAATAAAATTTTGATTTTTAATTTTGTGTGCAGTCAAAACGAAATTGAAGCTTTTTCCATTTTCCTTATTGATATAATTTTGTAAAAATTTTTATAGCTTTTAAATGGATTAGGAAGTAGTTGATAATTAATGGCACCTTTAATAATATAACGGTTTTTAAGTAATAAATAAATCTGTGATTTAAGAATAAATCACAATCATTTGTAGATAAATATTTTTGATTTACTTGTAAGATAGTGCAAGGACACAAACCCTTGACTGAATATTAAAAAGTAATTCGTCGTCAACGGAAGAATTGCTATTCTGCTTACTCATTGAAAAACAAAACGAAAAAAGAACTCTAAAAGAAATTTGTCAGAAGAAAAAATTAATTATTCAAGTATTCGTTCAAGTAGTCTATTGTAGTTTATCCTGACTGATGATGAATTAATCTGTGAGGACATTCAGTTTTTTGTTTCTTCTATCTCATCCCTTGTGCATTTGAGAGCAATCAATTTTAGACCATAATTAGAATTATATTAGTATTTGAAAATATTTTCATTTACTCATTTTACGTCATGACATTATGACATTACATTGGCCTTATTTCTGCAATCACAAATTATTACAGTTTTTATTAAATATTTGTTACAAATTGAGCTTTTTTCCGTTAGTTTTTTAACAACTGCTTCTGAACATTATTGCTGTTACCATCCATCATCATTGTAGTTATTGTTATTACTGCTGTACACGGCCAGCGTCATCACGGAAATCACTATCACAAATCGTCATCATTGTTTATCGATAATTCATAATTTTCGATGACGTTGTTTACAATTTGCTTCCATCAAACTAAAGCGAGAAAGAACTATCGAATTTCTGCTACCTCTTTTCGTATCCGAATACAATTTTATTATTTAGTGCAACTTTTCATTTAAAAGTTTGAAAAATGCTTTACTTTTATTATTGAAATTCCGTTTATTTTTTGCATTTCCATAACTATTTCGATTTTTTTACTTACTTTTTCAATTAAAAATTTCAATCTTTTTCGTTAGTTTACTTTATCATTTATAGCACTATAAATTAAAAAAGCAAACCATAGCCACTGAATATCTTAATAATTGCTCCTTAAATTTGATAATGTGATAAGTTGATAAGCATTATGTTGCGTCGTAATCCAAAATGTATCATTAAATTGTTGTCAAATGATTCATTACTTAATCGTTACTGACGCTTAAACACATCAAAAATAACGTCATACGACTGAAAAGTATCAAAATTCAATTCAGTCTTGTTAATGCTGCAATGATATAATTCTGAAGTATTTGCAAGTTCATATTGTTTATTACTGAAACTATCAGTGCTATTTTTTCAAAGTTTACTAATATTATGGGAAATGCCGAAATTCGACGCAGTGATTAATAAATTAAAAATGTCAAATAATTTAACTTTTGCTAACAAAACTTTGGTAAATTGCAACTTCCTCTCAGGTATTTCTCGCATCAAAGTCAGCAATTAGCAATAAAATAAAATTTATGGTTACCTTATATATATACAAAATTACTCACTAAAAATATGGCAAACTGAATTCTGCTAGCATTGTGTACAATATGTAAACACTTTACTCAATTATCTGTGATTTGCGTGTCTTTACTTGACGTGATTTGCATTTTCGCTGCTCAGCTGCATTTTATGCATGTTTTCTTATGATTTTTCCTAATTTATGATCCTAACATTTGTGTGCAATTCTCTGGAAATGAATTTTTCTGGATAAAAAAATACTATTTAGCAATATATATGTCACAAATTTCATTTTCATCAGTTTACTGAAATGAAAATTTGATTCATACTGCAATACTGTAAGAAGTAAAATTAAGTTATTGTATTCATATTGAAATACGTGAAACTATTTTTGGCAACAAATATTGTAGTGTTTTGTCCCATAAGTTTTACTTTCTTTGTACTTAACACACAATGAATTAAACGACATCGTACGAGTAAACTCTCACTTCTCATACGTTAAGATTAAACCATTCAAATTCATTTCAGATTCAGCAAATAACTGCAGTAGTTGGCAAGCGCAAATCTCTGAGACATTTTTGATTGTGTTATTGTTACTGTGTAGAATTATCGATTCAGTGAAGAAATAGTAAAACAAATTGTCGAAGAAAAAACCTTGAATAAATACCAGCACAAAGAATAATTCTTCTCGCAAATTTTTGGTATTGATGCCAAACAAAGGTCATACTGAAGTAACAAAAATTCAACGACATTGGTAATTCATTTTTTATCTCATCTCTTCCATATCATATGATACCGATTTTTTTCTCTAAATTACACAAGAATTTCATAGAGATTTAATTTAGTTCGTGAATATTTCATTCAGATAACTACTTAATTCCATGAAGAGTTTACAGAACTGCTCTTGCTTGATCGTGTCGTCTTTTTCTGACTAAGACTTAGTTTGTTGTGGACATTATCACTGATGATGGAAGGAAGGTTAAGAGCAGTGAGTGATGAGCAAGCAGATCGCCCCTTCTATTAATGCAAATCATTTTGATAGAACTAACTTCGTCACATTTCCTAGAGTCTTTCTTAGTACCCATTTACAGTATTTTTTCTGTACAAAATTTAATCTAATCGAATGCCAAAATCTTCTCACAGACTTTAGTTTATAATCGTTGAAAATGAGAGCTAATCTGAGCTTGAAAGCTTCTAAGGAAGCAAAAAATGAGTGCGTGTAATATCGGGCAATTTTTTTGCATTGTCCCGCAGTTGCACAATTGAAATATCGAAGTTTCAACTTTTCTCACTTAAACGAAAACGAGAAAGTGAATGCATTGTGAAGATTCCGTGAATTGTAGACAACGAAAGTAATATTTAATATTTTTTCAGCCTTTTTATGATTTTGATAATGTCTTGTCATTTCTTACAGTTTTCCGTTGGTATTTGATGCTACTTGTCAGTAACCAAAAAAGCAGCTCAGTAGTTAGAGTGTACAGCGAATGTTGCCATGTATAATTTCAACTTTAAACCTCTCATCGTATTACTGGTATCTTTACAAAGTAAGTATCTTGCCACGTCTACAAATTCTCTACTGTCCTTCTTACGACGGAAGAAATCTTTTTCAAAAGTTCTGATTTTTATGCGAATAAATTTCTTAAAATTAAAAGAATGCATAGTAGTGTAAAACAGTTTTTAAAGTTTGGAAAGCATGAAATTGGGCCAGGCAATATTATGCTATTTTAAGTAAAGATCGCCCAAAGTTATCCATAATTAAAGTTCTTAATAAAGGTTGCTAATATGCAAAAGCTCCAACTACAGAAAATTTTTACAAGAAAATATAATGTAAATTTTACAAGATTTTACTTTTACAAATAATTTTTAAAGTCTCAAAAGTCCCATTAATAAAATATTTTTGCAAAAGTTGTCCAAAGCGATAAATTGAAAAGAATTTTTCTCATATTTTTGTTTCTTTGAAAACAAGCAGTTCTTTTCAGAAGTATTTTTCAACTGGGTAGTGGCAGAATTCGATGATCCTTCCTCGGTCCAGACGACCACTGCACATTTTTCAGATCCAAAACTTGGCCGAATGTCGTGGGTAATTTATGAAAATGATTTGCCTTGGACTGGGCAATATTATTTTACCGAGTAAGTGCTCAAATAACCAAAGAAATACAGAATTATACATAGCCAAACATAGTCAACAAGAAGTTTACACTATACATGAGTATCAAGCATCTAAAACACTGCATTTGTAATTAAAACGTGATTTGATTCATTGAACAATTATGTTTTAAAACTTGATAATGTCTTAATTAAAATGGCCTTGCGTGATTATTTTTGTATACAAAATGTAATAATCGTCTGCTCGGTTATTCATAAAAACAATTTTCGGTGAAATATTTATAACATTAAACAAACAGCTTTGGTTGAAAATAACTTCAATAATATTGAAAAGGCCTTAGCTATTTTGCAAGGCTTTTGAGATTGAAAACTGGAAATGACCATTTCATGTTGATAACTATTCAAGATAAATTGTGATTCTATAATCAGTTCAACTAATTACCACTGTCTAAAGCTTTACTGTAAATGAATTTCTTGTGTTTATTTCGATATGAAATAGTAATATTGTTAATAAAAACCCGTAAGAATTCGTAATTATTTATTAACACTGCCATTTTATATCCTTGCAGTTTTCATTTTTTGACCAAAAATTTCGGTGGAGTTTCAATGTGCTATTATTCGACTTGCCTTCTTTAATTACTGAATAGAAATCAGATTCAAATAAGCAAATTAAAAGTCTTTAATTTATTCTCACTTCTTGTTTTTATCACCTGCCCATTGCTTTATTGTACGCAACAAAATAATTCAATTTAGGTCTGCACAAATAACAATCAGCAATTTATTAGCAGTTGTGGACAGTTCAAACGGTAATCACCTTGGCAATTGTTCATCATTTGCTCCACGAGGTCAGCATTGATAATTTCCTTTTTTGATTTTCATTATCACGAAACATCAATTATCAAATGGATCGTTTTATCACTTTGATGTAGAACATTCCAAATTGATGGCAGATCGTATCAAATATTTCACTTTGTTGCTGAAAATCTTTTCTTACTTTTCAAATTAATGATTTATAAAATTTTTTCTTCGTTAAATTGTTGCATTAATACCTGTACAACTAGTGTACCAAAATTTCTTTTGACGTTTCCAATTTTTGCAATTGGAATGTCCGCTTTCGTTTCTTTTCAGAAAAATTAAATAAAAATTTGACAGCAGAATTGAACGTTGGTATTTACAGATAACAGATGGCGACGGTTCTTCTGGACGTTGACAGAGAATTCGTTGATTTGTAATATCACAGACATCGAGTCGACCATATCGAAAGTCAATTTTCCCCCAAGCAATTTGCCGCGAACATTTTCATTACGTATTCTTGCTCGTGAGATTACTTTCTTTTATTGTTGTTTATTTGAACAGTAAAATATTGTAGCAAAATAAACAAAAAATTACAAATTGACACAAAAAGTTGCGTAAAGTCTGCGTTGCGTGCTTGTCCCATACTCGTACGTCGAGAATTGCTATCATCAAAAATTCCAAAATGTTTGATATTAGTAACTTTTTAGCAATTTGTTTGATAAGTACAGAAACTTTTTTATGGTTAATAATTCTTGCACAGTTTTGTGAAAAAAGTGTTGCAGAAGATGGACCAGAATGCATTCGTGATATGATTGTGCAGAATGAAAAGCTAGCAAACTGTCCTCCCAGGTTGCAGCGCAACTCATTCCAGGCAGTTGCTCTTGAATGTGGCTGTTCCATACCTGCTGCGATCAGCACACATTCTTCCAGGCATTTGCTCAAACGTAAAATAACTTTTCAACATTCAATAAATGTTTTACGCACTTCTATTTGCGTTATTTTTTGAAAAAGAACTCACTTTATTTTATTAAAATTATAATTAATGACTATAATTATTAAGACTACATAAGATTAAAATTACAGTGGAAATTATAAAATTGTATTCGGCCTTTATTCATTAGTATTGTTTAATTATAGTCTATTATAACAAATTAATATTCATTTGCAAAGAATAGATCAAATTTAAGATTGAGTTGACTTTAATTTAGGCATCTAGGAACAATCAAAGAGAGTCATTAAGAAATCTATATTCAGAAATTTCCAAAGCAATACAAAAGGAAACTGCAGAAAAGTATTAAGCAGTTTGGTGACATCAACTTTTTTGTTGGAAAAAATAATTTAGAAAATTTCAAGGTTTGCTTTTTTTGCTAAAACTTTTTTAATTTCAGCAGATGTACACAGCATCCTCACACCGACTCATATCATTAGCAATCAACCGTTTTTCTTCTCACCCAATGCAAATATACCGTTTGCGCATAATTTATTAACCCATACTTCGGAGAACGTCAACAGTTCCATACTGAACGAAGGAAAAAGTACTCAGAGGTCTGAGATAGCTGCTAGAATCCCAGTAGCTTCTAGCACTTCCTCAACTGATAAATCGGTGGGAGTGGACAGCGTGATACCGCCCACAGAACATAGTCCTGTAAGCAATATCTCTCAAAACAGTGAATTAATGTCATCAGTTCTATCGCAAATATCAAATATCCCGAAAACAATAATAAAAGATGTTAAGGTAGAGATGAATAGCCAACCTTGCGCTAGTATTCAGTGTCAGAACAATGGTTCTTGTGTCTTAGGACATGATGGATCGGTTAGTAAACTTCAAGCATTTTCCGTAAATCAAAGGCACAATTTAATTGTTATCTCTTGAATAGCAGAATTAATGTGCTAGCTACGTTCTATTAACTCAGTTAAGAAGTAAGCAAATCTTCTATTCCTATGCAAATAGCATTTCAGCCTATTTGCATGTGTCCAGAAGGTTTTATCGGATCACAATGCGAAATAAAATTATGTGCTAATGTAAAATGTAAGAATGATGGTATTTGTAGAACTACAGGAAATATACCTTATTGCCTATGTCAGCCAGGAACTACTGGTACATTCTGCGAAGAGGTTCATTTTGGAAAATTAACTTTTTCATCATTGCTTATTCATTATTACTGATATTGTGTGTTTAAAATAGTAATAAATTTTGTTTTTAGTCTTAATATCTATTGAATAAATATTCAGACTATCATACTAAAATCTCCGATTTAAATAAAAAAAGGTTCGCTTTATTAATTATTTTACAGATTTTTTGGACAATATGACAATGATAGAAACAAATTTCGCCCTCGGAAAATTGGATAATCTGAAAACTTTTTGCAGGCTATTAAAAGATATTTATGAGTTGCAGATTCTTTGCAATCCAGTTTGTGAACAAGGCGGAATTTGTGAGAAGATTGGTAATGCTCCCATTTGCCGATGTCCATCTGGCACCATTGGAGTCAACTGCAATATCATAGATACTTGTCATAACAAGTTGGCGTTTGAATCTTTCATTTTTACAAAAACAATACTATCAAATCAGAATATCCAAAAATATTTTATACAAAATCTATTTAGAAATTTTGTTAGCTGCAAGTGATAACAGCTGTAAGCACTGAGAGAGTACAAACTTTCAGTACACAAGCCTGCCTCAAATACGGCACAAGTGCTCGGTGCCAGTTAGATCCGAACAGTTTCGCACTGATCTCTCCAGTTCCCTTGAACGCTTCATTTACTTGTCTTTGTTTAAATGAACAGTCTGGTCAGTTATCAACTTTGACTGTCTAATAAGTGTAGAAAATTTCATTTGTTCAGCACTGTAAAATTGCTTAAAAAACAAGCAAATAAAAAAGCGGAAAAAATGATTTCAAGTTTTTAATTTTCGCAACAAATTATATTTATTTCGAAGTTCTGTCCATTTTTTGATAAATGCTTTATGATCGAATGAGTTTACAGCAGTTGCTATGTCAGTAATTTCTGCTTCAGAATGGATTGCTTGTAAGGAACTGCAAGAAAAACCCTTGACTGCAGTGAAGTTAACTACATCCGCAGCTGTACTCGGAGAATCAAATATCGTAAAACCAATTCAATCAATTTTGAAAGCAGTGCTACCTCAAGATCCAAAACAACATTTGGTACCAACTTTGCATAGTATTCCACGTTTTTACAATAATCGGTCATTATCAGATTCTTTTTTGATGACACCAACTGAACGTAAAACTGGCATTGCACCACTGCATAATGACGAGAATTCCCAGTCACACAGAATTTTAGAAACTGAAGGATCGTTAGCTCCACGCAGGTTGAGATTATTGACAATATTACAATTTTTCACTTCTTGTTTTTCTACCAAAACTTATCATATTAACTGAAAATAATTTTATGCTTTCAAGTATTTTCCTAAATTTTAACATAAAGAGCAGTACTGCTCTCTATGTTAAAATTTAGGTTCTAAAATATGAATTTTATAAAGCACTACTTGTAATTCTAGAACCACCGAGCTGACGCCTGTCCCGTTAGTTACACGCCTTTCATCAAACCAAGATTTCTCGAGTACTGTTGCTGTTTTTCCGACAACTTTAGAATGGTCTTCAGTTACTACCAAAGCTGTACCGTCTTTTCGGCATTTCTTTAATGCAACTTCTAGATCTCAAGAGTCTACAGAAGTAGAAGAAGCAACAACGCTTGTAACAATAATGACAACACCGGGAGACTCAGAGTTCACAAATTCTGTAAATTTCACAACACCAAATACTGGTACAACTGGGAATTTTGATTTTGATGCCGATTACAGAGATATATCAAAGGTATCTGTAGAGCAGAATGCAAATGTTAGTAAAGAAATGAATTCATCAGTGATGGAAGATTTACTGTTCACTGCATCAAACACTGCAACGGCAGGAGTGGATGGCATGTCATTCACAACGTCTCCGTATCTTTCATTACACGTTACTTCCAGCACTGAAAACGATTCAGTTAAAACGTCAAGTAGTCCATTTTTCTCTTCCTTTAGCTTCACGCCAGTTATGAAGCAGTTGAGTGTAAACTCAGAAAGTGAGGATAAAGTTGAAGATGAACAGTCAACTTCAACGGAAAGGATATTAATAGTAACAAGCGAAGTTAGCAAAGAACCGACGCAAAAAACTGATCAGGTGAGTGAATTCGATACATTGCTTGCAGTACTCTCTTCAAACTAACAAATATTTTCATTCAAATGTTTGTTGGTTTTTCTGTCCATAATCATTGCCTCTATTTGACCTTTGCATAATAGAGTCACTTAATAATGATGAATTAGTCGACAAATCGTCAATATTAGGCTGTTTTAATTTGTGTGCACAACAACGATGAGCAGTGATTAATAAATGAAGCTAAAATGACTTGAAAAAATCTCAACAATATTAAACCATTTTTGACTTCACCAAAAGTGATGTCATTACTTCAAGTACTGATAATTTGCTGCAACTTTATGGAGACAAGAGACAAATTGAGAGGCAAGTAAAAATTTTTCCGATCAAATAACTCTAATAAATTTTGTTGGTTAAAGCAATGTTTTTGAAACTCTGACTGTTTAGACGAGCACATTAGAGGTCAAGCCCAACACGCGGAAAGATGGAATTTTTGAAGGAGATAATGTCAAGTTAATGAAACTGACCATTGGTCTCCCCACAACTACAGCAATTCCTAATTTGCAGCAGCAGTCGGAGGGTGCTGCCAGGGAAGCTGAAGACATGTCTGCAAATGGCTTCTCTTCCGCTACCATAGTTTTAGCTGTTATTTGTTGTAAGTTCAACTTCATCTTTATTCTGTCAGATATTTACTTGATGAAAGTCAGATAGATAATTTATCATCTGTGTTCTCGTTACGAGTAATGTTTGGAACAGTTCGCTTCTACGCTCTTCAAAAGTATTGCTTATTCAGAACAAAATTATCGCATGTCTCATTTGATATGCTGAAAATCAACGTTTTAAGAAATTATTCGGCAAAAAATATTTGCATTTGTATTTCATTTTAGATAAGAACTATCTTTGCTATTACATTGCGCAATAAATGAATTTCTTATTTGAGCACTGTTGATGATAGCAGGAGCATGCGCCATGTTAGTGCTGCGATACATACGTCGATCACGTAAACTTCATGGAAAATACAATCCAGCACGTGAAGAAAGTGTTTTGTCAAGTAGTTACTCTATGCCTATGACAACAGTTACCAAAGAAGAACGGCTCATCTAACATTTGGATCTGGTTTATTATTAGCGCTATAATTTTGAGATGGCACGTAATTTATATTTACTGGTACTTTTACGTATGTTAAAAGATTTCTGTTTTCGTATGTATATATTTTCAATAATTGACGAATGACTTACACTTGTGTTTGAGCATGAACTTTAGCCAAACTTGTATAAAACACCAGATACGACGCTAATAGCACGAATTAATTTCGTATTAGTGACCAGTCTACCGAAATGTACATTTGTCAAATAATTTCTACGGAAAAAAAATACTGGAAGGCATACTGAGTTTGTTAGTGTTTTGCTTGAACAGAACTTTGTTTGCAAAATATTCTACAGATTTTATCGAGTACTGTAAATTTACGATTGCTAAATATTATCATGAATTCGACGGAAGAAAACAGCAGAGAGTTAATTTATTCCCTGCAGAGTTTCTTCTGATTTTTCCGACTAAATTTTGTAATTTTCCTACATCACTGTGCATTTTGTTACTCCACTGTGTATCTATCGATGCTATCACTCAGTTGCATACGATAGACACTTTGAAACTTTGAAAATACAACTACATTCTTCTAATTTCAACAATTCTTTATCTCGTATTTGGGTGCTGATTCTTTGATGTGATCTTTCGGTATGAGATGAATGCAGTGAAAAAGTGGACGCAAAAGAATCCAAACAGCAACAAAACTGATTGACACGTTAACTTATTTTCTTAGTTTTTTCAGTTTGATTCCTTTGTTTCTTTGTTTCAGTGATTGTGCAGTTTTCAGTAGTGATGTATGCAAGAATTGTGCTAATAAAAACTTGAGTAATAAGATTGTTTCTTCACTGTCGGGATTAAGAAATGCATAGAAAACAACAACAACAAAAATATAGGTGCATTTTCCACTTCATCTACAGCTTAGTACTTTTTCTTTATTACAACAGTTCAGCAAAAATAGATTGAACAGTTTCTGAGTTTGTTAATTTCGATCTGCGGCAATTTTACGTTTGCATAATCGGAATTGTAGAGAAAATAATAGCTCCTAAAAACAGATTCACTGGCTGCTGGACGCATGACAAAGTTTAGATTCCTTAACTTCCTGCTTTCTAAGATGTGCAACCTTCCCTTATAACGCTGACAATTTATCAAGCATATGTATGCAATATATCAAATAATAATAATACCAGTAAACTACTTTTTACCATACTACATTTTAACTTGTTGTCCACTGTTTAAAATATGCACAATTAAGGTTACTTTTCCAATCACTGTGAGAAAGAACATCTTTTCCATTTACAGCTGGCAAGTCAAGAATCCCAATAAATATATTCAGAGAAACTAGGTACAACTTTCACTACCTGAAGACGCTACTTTTTGAAAATCTTTGAAAACCAAACACCAAGTTACTAGAAGAATACAAGTACTGTATGCCATTTATATCGTGTTCCTCGAGTTTGATAGACCAAAAAGTGGAGGCAACAACTATTGTAAAAGCTTCAAGTAAATCCCCGACTTTACATCATTCCTATCAAAAGTTAACCAATGTGATCGACAGAAAACTCCGCAACTGTCCAGGTATTGAAAGCAGTCAGAATATCTCGAGTATTTTCTCTTTTCATGAGGTATTTTTTCGTTTTTTTTATTATTTTGCTATGATATTTATTGCTTTTATGCTGTAAAAGTCGCTCACAAAAAATGCACCACTGTGAAGTAATGATGCAACTCTTTTGTATGTAGAATCAAATTCAACTTTTTTCTGCAATTTTATTCTCTTCTCTCATTACTAAAATTTCAACTACAATTAATTACGAAGATAAAAACATGAAAAAACATAAAAACGACCCAATCACTTACAGTGAGTGAGCACTGATTTAGTGCCAACATATTGTTAGCACCTAAACATCAAACACAACTCAAAATCACAATAAAATGATATATGTACAATGTGATCTGAATTAAAAATGGGCACTACAGTTACACTACTAAAAGACAACAAAAGTCACAAAAATTACAAAAAAAATCAGGTTTGAGAAAATTTACGAACAATTTCTACTGAAATACACTAAGCAAATAAAAAGTAAATTAAAAAACAATGTTATAGTACAATAAATATAACATTTTATGCGCGTATTTTTACATAAGTTTTAGATAACGAAAAAGTTGATAAGTCAAACTAGAAAAAACGAACAATAAACTGTTTACTGGTAATGCCAAAGGCAAGAGATAAGCCAGTAAATGAGTAATAAACTAGAATTAAAGAACTTAATTTATGCTCGAATAATCATAAGGAGTGGCTATATACAATTTAATGCTATATACAATATATACCTACCGAAGAAAATGTTAAACAAGCAAAAAATGAATTACCATAACAATGCTGTTAGATCTATATATTTCATTTCGTACCAAAAATTGTCTTCCTTGCTGTTACAATTTAACTGCACACCCTTGACCTTACATGTTGTCGATGCTTCTCAGATTTTTTCCTTCAAATAAATTAATGTGATCTGCCTTTGAAGGACTACGACCAATACATTTTGTTCATCCCTAGTCGGTAGTCTTCATAATTAGGATTCTTATCTCCGTATCCTTGCTATTTTTGCAATAATTATTGTTTCCAGTAGAAGGATGTTGCCAACTGATGATACTGTACAGACCAACATGCAGATTTGGTCTCCTTTTAACTAATCTTGTCTTCCGTGAACGGGTTGACGAATCGATACTGGGTATCTAATAAAAAGGGTTGATTCCCAGACATGCTTCAAAATATCCATGTCTTTGATAGGATGATTTCGCTAGATGGAATCTGAAGATCATTGCCAAATAAACTGACGTCCTCATGCAAAAACCTTAGCACTCTTGTCAGTTCTACTTTCATAAGGATAGCTGCTATTCTTCAAAGTCTGCCACGTTTTCCTTCGAGTGCTTTTAGCAGATCACTTGAAGAATATTAGCAGCTTTCGATGGTGGCTACTTCATAATTGATAAATAGACTTCCATCCATTAAATTAATAAATTGATTGCCTTCTAGCCATGTTCCACATTCATTGTAAATCATACGGATCGAACTATGATGTCCACAAAAAATCTACATGACCTTTTGACCAGGCGACATTCATGCCCTTCATGTCAATGGTATTTTGGCAGTCATCACGCCTAATTTTAGCATCCTTCTCTCATGACAGCCGCAGTATTCTATCTGTTTAATAGTGACTGCAGCATTATTCTAAGAATGATTAGTTTCAAAAACTAATCTCATTATTTTAATGTTTCAAAATTCCAAATTCCATTGATTCTTGTGGAACATATAAACTGCCTTAAATCCATCCATGTCAATGGTATTTTGGCAATCATAAAGTCCATGATTATATGTGGATAATTCCCCACAGATTGCCATTGTTGGAGAATTATTCCATAAAATCGTATTAATCGAGTCCGTGTTAGACGTGATGTTTAGAGACATACGGACTGCCATCCAATCACGTCAATGGTATTTTGGCAGTCTAATAGCGGAAATATGGCTTTCTTTTATCTCGAGCCTTTCTAAACCATGTCTTGTCGCATTCAACGTTGAATGAGCGAAATCCGAAACTATCAACTCTTCGAAAGTCCTCGATTCGTTTTCCGTGATGCTTCCGGATTCCTTTTTTTTCTGTAAATTTTGCCATGCATTAGAAGTTGTATGGATGCAACTAATCAATTTTCATAGTAGGAAATCAGTGCTCTTATATGAAAATACTGAAAAGAATCACCGTTTCGCTCTTTCCATTCCATTTCCATCCAGCAAACTGCTTTTCGATCATAAAATTCTATCGATGCGCTGGACTGCTTCACTATTGAAATATTTAACGAAACTCCATCACTATTAGGCATGGAGTTTGGCTTATCGCCCATTAACCTTTCTTCATTTAAAGAATCTGAAAATTATTCACTGTACAATTGTTATCGATCGAAGGCTAAAGAAAAATCAATTCTGATGAAATCTTACTGTCGTCATCATTTAGAAACACTGATACACTGGACTCTCACTTATTTATGAAGAGAAATTATGTAATGCTTGAAACAGATTATAATTTTGAAAAACTATTAATGCTAGAATATAAACGTATCTCATTACACACTCAAAGTTATATCTAAAGTTTCTGATTTTCACAAAAGATCAATTTTCTTTTCTATTGTGTAATTTTGTAACTAACTTCATGAACATTGAATGAACTAAGCAAGAAGTTACCATTTTTGTGTCGAAATTGAACAAATATTATTGATAAATCACGAACACTGACTTCCGACAACTGCCAGGTTTGTAATCTGCAATAAACTGAATCGTGAATATGAAGCGATATCAAGCTATTTCACGTTACAGGGAATGCCGTACAAAGGGTGAAGCAGCTTGCTTTATGTAATTTTATATGCAATGTAAGAGTTCGTATGTCAAGAAGGCTTTAGCGAGTTCTAAGTAAATCCGCACAAGCCTTATCTACGTCTGAGAATAACTTTAACACGCAATGGGTGGAAAACAAAAGTTTGACAGAAAATCTAGTCATTATTGAAGCAAAAATATTCGGATTTGTTCTCGCCCAATAATACTTACGATGAACTACTGATACTGACCGACAGTAATGAACTGATAACGTCGTAAGCAATCTTAAGAGAGTTAGCTAAGGCAACGAAGGAGAGATGCACTGGAGAGACAGACTACTTCTGTCCGATGAAACTCATCAGACTGAATTCAACACAAAGAAGTCACTTATATTAATATTATACTACTGAGTAAATAATGAGAAATTATGCATACATAACCAAACAATTAGTACGATTAGTGTAGAAGAAAGCCTTGAAGATGGAGCTACATTAATTAATTAGGAATGTAACCACCCATGCAAGTCAAGTCTACCCATCACACGCAAATCCTACTGCAACCAAATAACCACCAACCGACCACCGAGACAAACACTGAACACTGACGATGAGCTATGTCTCTCTCTGCTTGGACGAGTCACGTTTTCTGACTGCCAAAGCAACTCTTACTCTTTGTAATTATATCGAGGAAATACTTGTGATATTTATTGATCCATTGGTATTACTGTAGTGTATATTTATTGTGTGCAGTTGTATTATGGAAGAGAGTGTGGTTGTATGCGAGTTGAGGATGTCACGTCTAACTGCATTGCCCTGTGCAAGAAATGTGACCTCTGGCGTTGCATACGTATCACTCAGACCTCACAGATCAGAGTTATAACAGGAGAACTGTACATATGCTGTTCATTGCAGTATGTAAATGATAAGTATTACCACATGTTTTTATTTACATTTCTGTCATACGCAACAAAGCAATACAGACATAACTTTAATTAGAGGTCACGTTGAAGTATAATTTATGCTGCAGAGTTATGCATTGCATTTATTACTAGAATGAAAAGTATTTGGCGTGACACGCTGTTCATGCTGATTTAATTTGGTTGGATGAGGTCGGATGTATCTATTCATTCGTTTATCATTCAGAATTTGTAGGATTTCAGAATTTTCCATCATTGATCGGCGAGGGACGTTCATACTTTGGTCTTCTTTTGATTACTGCTTGGTACGTTGTGATAAATACTTGTTTAATTTGCTTTATATATTAATATTTATGCTTAGAAAAATTTGAATCTGCCTAAAATAATATTTCGTCTGGCTCAATCCTTGAACTATTCTTAAAAATATGATGCGCGCGAATTTGAAAACAGCTGCTTTGCATCATAAAAAATGAAATTGGTTCCTTCAGGTTCAAAGCAATTATAAATTCATTTTTATGGACTGCTTTCATATTTGTCATAATTCATATATGCTGTCAGACTTGTCGTTTGTATTTAAAACAAATGTTTTAGCATATCATCAATACGTCTGACGTAGAAACGTGCTAAGATTCCTTTACGTGCTAAAATTGTTTTACGTGCTTGTTGTACAATGCATATTGTAGTGGATGTGCTAATTTCCATTTACTTCACCACTATTTTCTTACAAGCTGTGATTGTGCATTGTAAAAAATGACTAGTATTAGAAGATGAATTGACTGTGAAAGTTCCATGAGGAAGCAGTGTGTATTTTCGTTAAAACAGAGATTCCGTCTTGTTTCAGTTACGAGTTTGCAAAGCTGAAAGCAAAAGTTGTCAGTAAATAATTGTAAACATCAAAACATAAATGCTCTTTGTATATTCTGCTACACAACAAAACATTCTCCAATTCAAATTGCTTACAGGAAATGTTTTAAACTCACTGATTCAGAATAATATGCTACTGGGGACGTAATCTCCATCGAACGTTATCTTCTTTAAAATTGTACATTTCTTCTGAGCACACAGCAAAATTAACCACAAATAGCTTTCAGTAAAACTAAAAGATTAATTAATTATTATTTAATACTTCTAGATGAGTGGGATTTACGATTCTGAGCGTCTAATGTGTGTTCGTCACTCTCTGTCAATTGTGTATGCATACGTCTGTGAAGTCTGAACTGAATGCATGCAATATGCGTATCTATATAAAGTAAATGCGAGTGGAATGAATTTCTCCTCTTATACAGGCAGAATTACATTGTGAAGTGCGTGTATTCATTTGCACAATTCATTCACTAAAATGTTTGAAAGTTCTGTGCATTCCACATTTTTGACAGTCGTACTCCGAGTAACTTCTGATACTCGTTGGTAAGGTCATTTGAGCTGAGTAAACTTGCACCAAAGTCGAGTTCATTTGTTGCGTTTTACATCGATCAGGTCAGCATTCTAGGGTTCGATAGGAATTTATTTATCAGAAGCGAAAAACTGATGCCCATTCATGCGCACCACACAGCGTTTATTGAAACTGAATGTGTCATTTGCATGAATCACTCAATTAGAGCAAAGTTTGCTTAGTTTGACAGAGACTGTGTTATTCTGTAGACTACGAGAGTGAACAAACTGAAGCTTGTTGGCTTCACTTCTGCTAAAATTGGTTCCACCTTTTGTTTCTTCGGAGTAGAGTCTGCGAGATAGAAAACGAGTTCTAATTCGAAGTGAGTTTTTGAATGAATTGTGGTTAATTTTTCGCATCATTCCTAAATTTCAACGCTGATCATTTATTTATGGTAGTTTTTCTTCTGGTTTAATGATTTATTTTTTATTGATCGATCAGTTCGGTATTACAGATTGGCATGTTTTCGCTGATTGAAGGGAGTGCAGTGCATTCAGTTCACTCATGCAAGGAACATTCTCTCCAGCTGAGTGAGTGAATGAGAGCAACAACTTTCCATCACTTATTATTCTGTTTTTTCAATACACTCAATGCAACAACTTCGTCGACTACAAATTTGCCAGACTTGATATAAGTAAGCATATCTGCCCTTTGCCCTATCAACTCCCCCAACATTTTAGAGTACCGATGGCCTGGAATGGCGCTTGAAAGACCTGAAATTACTGAGGCTGTCTCTTGCATACAAGCAGTACAATTATGTTCTCTTTTCTTGAGCTGCATTTTTTCTAATATTTTATTAGACAGAAATGAGAAATAATATAGTCTTTTTGACACTGAGAGATAATCGAGTTTGTTTATCAGAAACATTGCAAAACTTCTCAACTTACTCTTAATATTTCCACGCCACATTTTTACTAACTTATCGCCTAAAGTTTTAATTTTAAATTATAACACAATTAGAGCAGTTTTTTGCTTGTTATTTATTCAACGTCTCGCTTGCTGATTATGCTCAGAATGATGTGAATTCATGGAGCTATTAGCAGTGATTGAGCGTTTGAGAATCATCGAGAGTTTTCATAACAAAGGCATACACTAATATTACTTTAGAATCATCTGTGGAAGTAGATGTAAGTGATATGGCTTCGATGTATTTACATCTTATTGATTTTTTGATCAAATAAAATAGGCAACAGTCCATCGCCAAAAGCTGTGAATCATTGAGTTTGCATTGCCAAGATTTTAATATTTATCAGAGTTCATTTGTAATGGCGTGCCTTGTAAAACTCACATACAGTATTAACTTTATGTTTGTGAGATACGGAATGTGATACTTTAATAAGCAATCAAGTACATATTTTTTTCAGGATGTGGCGAATTCTATTATCTATATTCATCCAATTTTCTTTTGCTCAACAAGCTCTAGAAAATTTTCCAAATCCGCGAACCAATGGTTACAAGGCTTGTGGCTTGAAATCCAAAGGATATGTATGTGATTTGGATAAGGTTAATTACTATCCATTTTTATTAGATATGTTAAATTATCACAGGGAAGATTAATCGGAGAATTACTTATTTTTCAAGTCTTATTTCTGGACTTGAGAATGCGCTGTCTTTTGTCTTTTCATGGAGACAGTAATCCGTACAGGCAGTGACCTTTCTTTGCTTATTGTATTGCATGTTAAATTTCAAGAACAGAAATGAGCTTATTTCTAAATCAGTTTCATTAATTTTTCTTAGATGTCCACAAATAATCGCAGCTCTGAACTGTTATAAACAAACCTTTTGGTTCTTATCTTGTAATATTTCAGAAGACGATTTTTCGATTATTTCTAATAAAATCTCAATTGTGATCCACTACAATTAACTGCGTCATCGTTTTGAGATATATTCTAAAATTCTCTCTTATATAATATTCCGTTTTAAGTATTTAGAGTTTTTTCAGCTTAGAATACAAATCCGTTGATTTCAGGTACTAACTGAACAAGAAAGATATAGGCTAAATAATGATTTATTACAATTATCTCGACGAACATCGACTGAACAGAGCAGTGATTTTTGTTCCACAAAAGGCATCGATGCAACTTTATTAATCTTAAAGCAGGTCATTTAAAATAGGAGCCAATGGATGTAACTATAAATTGTGCAAATAATTTTTTGAAAGTTTAATGTGAACTTTTTGTTTATAATAGTTTGACCATTGGATATTATTTATTTTTTTCGTTAACATTTACTTATGAACTTTGATTTAATTGCTAAAATAAAATGTGATGATTACTAGATTTCACGAAGTTCAAGTATTCCTTGGATTTTTGAATATTAAAGTTGCCTTGCGTCATTTTTTGATGGCATTAGGACCGATATCTCACCGCTTTTTATTTCCTTCATCTTTTAGTAATTAACCTTTATTTTTTGATTTCCCTATTATTTTTTCATTTCTTCGTAAAAAAAATTGATCTACGAAAGTTCAAATCTTTATTCAAGAATAAACTAATTGATATTCCTATAGCTTTATGCGTTTACATGTTAGCAAATTATTGTGCTCTTATCGAACTCACTCAAAACTTCAAAATACTATACATGAAACTAAACATTTTAGGAAAATGTACATGAATAAACCAAAGTACCTAAAAATTGTAACTATTTTTTTAGGCTAATGAACAGTTGGCCGAACAAATTAATAAACAGTGGGACGTAGATGGTCAGTGTCAAAGATCAGTTGTGTTTGTTCTATCAGCTGATGACCACCGTTTATATTATGCAGCGGAAGAACAAGCAGGAATAAGTCTGTCTTTTGTATTTATAATTTCTAAAAGTTGTGAGAGAAATCAGCAATTAAAAATCGCTCCGTCAGCTTTAGCAGTTTGAATTGTCAGCGCGTTTATGTCAGCTTGTCATCTTAATTAATATTGTGTGTTGTGGTTATAAAAAAAGCGCTTTAAATTAATTGTCAAAAGCATATCATCGGACAAATTTGAAGTAAAGTTGTGAATTCTCCATCAAATTGCATCTTGATTGGAGCATACTTTTTCAGCACGAAGCAATTTTGAAGCAGCAGTTGCGGAACAACAACAACTTTTTGCTGAACGTAAATATGTATCTGCTTTGTCAGGAGTATTCAAGAAAATTGCTGATTCCATACAACCATCATCTAAAAAAGACGGAACAGGTACCTCCTAATCAATTAATTTACAAACCTAATTCTACAAATCGCTCAAGTTTTCTAATTTGTATGAGTATGAACGCTGAAGGAACTGAATTCCAAGTATTCAGTATTGCATGCACTATAAAGTATTTAAGAAAGAAGGCAATAATAATTGCATTTTATCAATCAATTAAATTTAGAGCGCTGGAGATCTCGTTATTTTTGAGAAAATGACATTGTTTCAGATCTACGTAGAAGATCTTTGGCAGCGAGTAATCTTGATACTAATTCTTACATTGCAATTTTATCTTCTTTTGCATTGTCATTACTCTTACTATAATGGGTTTTACGTGCCAATTAATTTCTGCCTTGACATCTGTTACTGTCGGAAATTTCTGGCAAGTATAGAAATACCTTGTTGTGTGCATACAAGCTATCTACACTGGACATCTCAAGCTAATTTAAATAATATGAGCGATTGTATGGGACTTAAGACTGCAGGAACCCATATTCATACGGCTATTTTTGTCGAACTGTCCACTTAATTGTATGTGCTGGTGTAAACCTTTTATGTATAATTTTCCGAGAATATAGATTAACGCTTCGCATATATTTCGTCAGATTTTTCATTTTTTATCCTTATAGGAAATGTCAGTCTCTTGCTTCTTAGTAGAATCCGTTGATGATCAACTCATATTACGGCTGCGCAATAAAATACAATTTTTAAACGGTTTTCAAAGTGCATCAAATCAACCTTCATAAATCACTACCTGAACCCCAAAATTTTAGACTGTAATTGTTGAAATAACATTTTGTATCTTTGACAACACCCAACTTTTAAATTTCATGTAAAACCTTGGACACAGAATAACTGATCGTGTCATTAATTTCAAAGTTATCTATTAATCTACCGCTACTAGAAGGGTGTATTGTCTATGATTCAGAATTTCATGAAAGTATTAATTAAAGTCTAATGTAAATTCACTTCAGAAACAGTTTTTTCTTGAAAAAAATTTAGACATGCATTGTAGGAAAACAAGTATTGATATTTGTGCTGCGAGAATTGATTTATTTCAAATAAGTTTTATAATCTTATGATGAATGCTACTTTCAAAGGTAAGTTTACTGAAAAAACAAAAAATTTCTTTTGTTTTTAAATAAGTGTAGCTCCTTTTCTTCTTAAGACTTTATCACTATGGTTACGTTGTTTGAGAGTACGCCTACAATGGGAAGAAAAAACATGAATGTGAAGTCTAGAACAAAGAGTTTAATCAAATTATATGATTAGAATATTAGCTATCATGAGGTGAATAATGATTTGAATAATTGGTTCCTCATTTCGTGACTCCACTTAGCACTTTCTGCCATCGAAGGAAAGAAATTGACTAGTTTCGGGATCGCGACATATCGTATTTTTCGACCCTTCGATGCTTTTGTATCAACTTTCTTTCTTTTCGAGCGTTTTTGACGCAATTTCTGTATCTCAAGCCATTGCCTTAAATGCAACTGAATATACTTGCATGATCTGCTTGTTGGAAAAATTGTTGACTCACAAATATTAAAAGTTTCAAGGTCTTACAACATTGTTTTCATACGTTTATTCATCATTAATCTTGCCTGCTCATTTCAATAGGATCAATCACACTAGCTGTCTTTTTTTCAATGAGTTCTTTCAAAAGTTGCTGGTAGAAATCATCGTCATCAAAAATTTCTACATCATAACTGCTCTGAAATCATTGCACGCAACTTATTAGATGCAACTGAGCTTCAAAAATACTTATTTACAAAGGCTTTCTTAATTAGATACAGTTGAACAAACCAAAAAGTTAAATGCTTACATCCTCGGTACTTCCCATTCTATCAACATCATGCCGCTTCATCTGAGTTCTACGAATCAGCCGATGTTTTTCACTCATTATCTGTAGAAAGGGGACATTTAAAATGTACTGAATGCAAAACTTATTTTCGAGCAATGTTTCACCTGTTCTATTTGTTTCAACACAGCGGACTCAAAACCACTAAAATCTGTCTTTTTGTTTTTTTCAGAAGCAGCAGCACTTAATGTCGTTCTTTCGTCCCATTTTGATAGAACGGACGACCTGAAAGAAAATAAGATCATACGTTGAAAATAATAGATATCACATAAAGTAGCCTACCGAAATGGCTCAAATCGCTGATGTCTTTTAGCATATTCTTTTATTAAGAACGGCATTGATTTCCTTCTTTTTCGTGATATTTGTTTCTTTGAGCTCCCAACTTTAATATCACGAGTAGTAGTGCTGTAAAAGATAAAAGTTTGATTACAAGAGATAGCTCATCTTGTTTTACACTGTACTATACAAAAATCTATTTAGTAGAACTTTAAAACTGTTGAACAAAAAAAACGTTACCTTTCCTCTGACAATGAAGTATCGGTTTCTTCTTCATCTACTTTATCATCCAATTTTACAAGACTATTTTCTTCTTCGTTATCTGTTGAGCTTTCGATTTCTTCATCTACGGAATCATCAGATTCTGAAAACAGTGTTGCTCATAAACAATTCCAAAATATTTAATTGCAATGGAAGGAAAAAATCTCGCATCTAGAGAACGCAAATTAAAAAAAAATTACTTTCGACATCATCGTTATCAGCAACTAGAGCCTTTGTATGCTTGGAAGATTTCAGCAAATTGTCTTCCATTGAAATAAATAGCTGATTTAATTGTAGCACATTTTTTCGCACTGCAAATAAGCGCTCCGGTACAATGTTTCGTTTATGAAAAAACTCTGAACCATTTTAAACTTTCAACCTAAACATTTTCTAAACCATTTTTCTTCCCATGTCAACTCCTATACTAATAATTTAAAAGACAGACTGCAGATATTCCGAAAAACCGATATTTTTAAATAATGGATCCAAACAGAAAAAAAAGAAAAAATCGTAACAGACTGGTTTTATAATTCTTCATGACGTCCTCATCAGCTGACATTTGTAACTGTTTTGCAAGCTCCTTTCTTGGAAGCTGATTAAAAGCTCTTAATGCTGCATGTGATAGAATATGCAACTGCATTAGTTTATCCCAAATAATTAATTGATTCTGTATACTTTCAGCTGCAACACAAGGCTCAATTTCATGCCAAAATCATATAAAATAAGCAGTTTATATTTTTCAGAGCATAAATAATACTATATACTCTGTCTGGATCAAATTATACGGGGGTTACAAATTTATGCAATTTTTGGATGATTATTAAGTGATTTCTTTTCTAAATAAAAGTGACGACTCAAGCCAACATTACTTTCTGATAGTACGAAACCGTAAACATTTTTTTGTTTT
The DNA here is from genome assembly GCA_900618365.1 of Thelazia callipaeda. Taxonomy (NCBI): domain Eukaryota; kingdom Metazoa; phylum Nematoda; class Chromadorea; order Rhabditida; family Thelaziidae; genus Thelazia; species Thelazia callipaeda. The sequence continues at coordinate 78,899 of UYYF01004319.1, read as the reverse complement.
TTTTTCGAAAACAAAAAAAACCTTTCTGACGCGAAGTGTCACTTGAAATGGTTGTCAAATTTTTATCCGCATCATTTCGTCCCTCTATTTCAGTTTTCTGATTGTCTTCATCTATTTAATATACTTAATTGTTGTTTCATATTCTCAGAAATCAGGTATTCACAAAATATGCTTTTTCAGTGATAAAAGTACTGGTCATTAGTGCAAAATTTAGTTTTTTCATAACTATTTTTCTATATTTTATGATATTTTTCTCAGATATCAAATTTGATCAAAATAATAATTTAAAACTAAGAACTATAATTTATCATCATTTATGAACGTTTCGGTACCAACCTCTACTTTCTTGATCATTATCATCAAATCCCGATCTTTGACTTGAAGTATCATCAATCTCATCACTGCCACTGTCATCTTCATTCACCACAGAATCGGCTTGAGAATCATCTGATAGCACAATATGTTGCGAAAAATAATAGTCACACAGAAGGAATAACAAAAAATATTTGAAATGAAATTTAATCATGTTTTAATCATGCTCGCTAATGTGAAAAATAGAAAAGACAACTTCCTATCGAGTACGATTTTTTTAATGCTTTTGGCTGCTGAAAAAAAATCTAACCTAAATTTTCATCAATATGAGCCTCGTTATTAGATTTTAAGCGTGCTAAATTAGATATGCCAGGATCATCAAAGACTGCTTTCGATGATACTTTCCGACCTGAATAGCGCGGATCATTTACGTCTTCTGGTGCAACTAATACCCGCTTCAAGAATTCTTCCTAAAAATAAATGGTGCATAGTCACTTTCTCAATCCTAATTTCAGGATGAAAATGGAATGAAAATTCAGATTATTTTCGCGCATGAAAATGCCAAAGATTACAAGGACAAAAACAATAAAATCAAATTTGATCATATAAACTGAGAATCCAGCGTCATAAAAACATCAAATCAGATGTAACCGCGAAAATAAAGATATTTCAATTTACTAATGTATGTAACTTGTTTGATAGACACAACTTTTCTGAACTTTATATTACTGAAAAACAAAATTTTACAGCACTTTTTACAACTACACCTATAACCGAAAGCGGCAGAGCATTACTAAAAATCAAGTGACCTCGATAAATTGAAATATCAGTTCATTAATTACTTCAATAAATCAGATGCAACCGTGAAATATTCCAAAGCAAAAATGACTTCTATTTAAAATTTATGGGTTAAAGCGATCAAAACTACCTGCATAAAATCATTTTTTTCTGTTTCTTTCCTTGCCCATGCAGCCGTTGAATCTAAAAACGAAAGTTCAAAATAATGCCAGATAAACACCAGCAGTAAAGTCATCAAAGCTGATTTTAATAATCAAAACAACACATTAATACTTTCTGAAATCTAAAAGTAATCTAACATACAGTAATATAAATACCAGAAACAGAGATAAAATTTTGTTAAAACAACTCTGTTTCAGCTAAGAGTTATCATACGCAAAATTACAAAAAATACCCTCAGCGAGATCAGCTAACTCGACATCAGGAAGCTCTGTAACCTGTTTCTGGAAAGAGTCAAGGAACTGCTTAAGCACTGACATGAGAAACGCCTGAAAATTCTTTTTTTCCGGTTTATATATAGCTACTAATGGTGAAATAACTACTTAATTTTCACCAAAAATTTACAAAAAACTTTTATGCACAAAAATGTGATCCAAAAAACTTAAGCACACTGCTAAACAAAAAGATGTCCGAAACTTCTCTAACAAAATCTATATAAGAAATGTACTGCATCTGATAGTGAAACAATTAAAATGCTAAAGATGATCGAAGATTTCAATCTATAAGCATTAAGAAACATTTAATAACGTAAAATTGCGAATTACGTATTTATTTTGGTTAACTTCATAAATAACCTCAGGAATTAAATAATGAATTTTAGACAAAGCCTAATAAAATTTAATTCTCAGCTAATATTATGATAGAGCTAGCAATCCAGATAAAAATTATAGAAACGACAAGAAGCAAAATTAGCAGTGCAGCAGGCCACAACTTTTATTAATGCCCCCTCACCTAATAGTAGAATAACTTTTGATGTGGATAGCTCATTCGTTATTGATGTGCTCTTATTATGTGCTGACAGTAATAAGCTTAGAAATGAATAGTCATTCATTTGTTAGATTCGCTGAATTGAGGTTCGCTATTTTTATATTATGTATCAGATAAGGGTATAAAAAACACGATAATAAGTTTACGAGTGGATCTTTTTAGGATTAGTGTATAGAATCAGCATGGCTGGAGGTACGTTTCAGCGACGTCACACAATGGCTTCACGTCACGAAGATCCAGTTGAATATTGTATTTCTGATAAAGTTGTTGAAAGAAGTTCCACGAGAGAAAAATTAACTCAAGGTATGACAAGCCGACGAAGATCCTATTCAGAACCTGCTTATTATTCTAGCACCTTCACTGACTTTTTCCCGGTTAGTATATTCTTATTTTTTTCACCTCGTGTTTTATCCTTAATCCGTCCTGAGAAAATTGTGCTAGACTTTTAATAAAAGCGTTAGGGTTCAAAGGCTATAAGCACTTATAATTAGCTATTTCTTATTCATATTATTGGTGTTAATGAATAAAAAATAGTAGAAATTTGGAAGTTTTTTAATTCCTATCACTTGGTATTGCATTATTGCATTAATGTCTCTTTCACCAGGATTCTGAAGGAATGTTGGGATCTCATTTGCATCTTGGTACTTCAGATGATCGCATGGGAGAAAGTTGGGATGATGCGAAACGTTTTTTAATCGAATCACGTAAACTCGATTTAGAAATCTCTAAAGATGTAGAACGCGTAACTTTTAACCACATTTTGCCATTTAAAAAACCTGACGAAAATGTTTCTGATATTATTTGATGTGAACAAAGTTTTGGGTTTTTAAAGGTTTTCTTTACGCAGCTCACTTAAATTATACACTTGAGGGGTGAAAGTTTTTCCAAGTTTCAAGTTATTGCCTTAGTCATTATTAACGGCATACTGAGTTCATGCAGAAGATCATTTGCGGCTAGATGCAGGAAAATATGCACTTGTATGTTAGTGAGATGCTGATTGCTGTCATGGAACAAATGCAGTGGCGTAATATGATTGGTTCTGAACAAAATTCTTCCGCATCACCTCAAACTGTGGGTTATTTGAGTCGATTAGTAGTTTATATCATATTAAGAAATCAGGTTTTGTATAGTTTTATTTTTTATGTCTTGTTTTTTTCCATTAAATTTATATTTGAAAATCCTGGCCTGTTTGCCTCAAATTAATTAGTATAATTTTTGTAAGCCTTTCAGAAATTCACTGTTCAGTTTTAGGAAGGTTTTTTGAAAATAAAAATTTTTAAGACAAGTTCCTGTCCAACATTATCAACTTCTTCAAAAAAAGACGTTCTCAGTTCTAAACAAGCTCTCGAAAAAAGTCATGTTGCTTCGGCTGTATTTTATGCTTCTTCGAACGATATTATGACTAGCCAAAGTGAAGCATTGTAAGCATATATTCTTGATTTTTTCAAAGATTGTATTGTTTGGGTTTTTCAGAGCAGAAGGCTTTCATTGTGCACTGGTTTATCAAGTATTAGGTGATCAATTAACTTATATTATTTCATAGGCCACACAAAACTAATGGGCCAGATGATGATAATGATTATGAAAATTCTGCGGAAGTAATTGCATCTAATCTTCTTAAACAGTTTTCAAAATCTTATAAACCACGGTCAGCTGCTGATGCACAGTTGCTTGTATCTTATGCAGAGGCACCTCAAAAAGTACAAATTTCGTAATTGACATGTTTATAGAATTATATTTTATTGTCTACTTCAAAAAAGGAAAGTTTTCTCTATTTCACAAAAATGTCTACTCCGTAACTTTTCTAGCTGCTTCCAGTGCCAAATGACATCATAGTTTTTGCGGATGAGCTGGGAGATGATGGCCGACCCATTTTTCTTCGTGGTTCAACTAATTGGGCACCCCCTAGAAAGCAGTGGATTTTTAAACTTCATCCACAATTGAAAAGGTTTCATAACTTTCACCAACTTCCAGGTATTGAGCCAGAAGCATCATTCATCAAAGTTATAGTTCAATTACTTTAATAACTTTAGTACCAAAATACATATTAAGTTCATAACTGGTTTTCAAGTGTAATCGTGTTCAGTGTGAGCAGCCTTTTTGAACAACAGCAATATCATTGTGGTGGATGTGGCATAAAAGTTGCTAAGATGTTCAGTCGCCGTATGCGATATTGTGACTATTACGGCAGAGTATTTTGTCAGCGATGTCATCAGGGAGCTAGAAGTCGTATTCCAGCTCGCATTATTTTCCAGTGGAATTTCAAGTATATTTATCAGTTTTCTATTCTAGATTTCTCTGTTTTAATCTGATATGAAAATTGATACTTTTACCTAATTCGGTGACAATGACTATTAAATATACTTTGACAGTTACTTGTATTTGAAAGGGAATATCCCGTTTGTGATATTGCCTATCGTTTCTTGCTGGATAACCGTCAGCAGCCAGTAATCAATGCATCAGCTATTGATTCTCGTTTTTATAACAAAGTTTGTCGCATGAAAAAGATTAGAGAATTACGGATAAAGCTTGTGCATATTTGGTCCTACATAAGACTTTGTAATATTGCGGAAGAAACAATTACAGAGCACGGAAAGTAATTTTTAAATTTTTTCTATCAAAATTTGCATTCAATTGTTTTTGTATTTTTTATCCATCAATTATTCGAAAATAGTGCTCAGATGCTGCTGCTTTAAACTTGTGAATTCTCTTTGCGTAATAATAGTAAGGCATTACTCGAATTTAGATATTGACTCTTTTAGTTTGTATGCTATATTCTCGACAGTGCCAAAATATATGCTATCAGATGCAGATGTGTATTCAATAGAAGATTTAGAAAATGTTCGAAAAGGCGAACTTTTTCGAGTTATTTCTCCAGTTGTTCGCTTTGGACAGTACCACATTGAGGGGTGCGAGGTTAGTTTTATCATTTTGTACAGGATCATTGTTGATGATGTTGAATTCTTCAATTTTTAGCATTGTCGTGCTCAAGCGTTTGTCTGTGAGCTATGCGATCAAAAAGAAGATCTGCTATTTCCATTTCAAGTCGAATATGTGGATCGATGTGAAGACTGTGGCTCTTTAAGTCATCAAAAATGTGGTAGCAATAGACGAAAAAATGGGATTCCGTGTCCAAAATGTGTGCGAATACAGCAAAATTTGTGAGTTTATTTTACTAATATGACAAAAATTATATCTTGTCAGATTCTGTTGAACTCTCTAATTTAGTTTTAGATTGCCTATATTAGATATCTTAAAGTCACTGTTATTTATTAAATAAAATAATTTCATTGCCCTATCAATCTTTTTTGGAAGTTTTTAAAATTTTTTAAAAGCTTTTCCATGTTTTATTCTTTGAAAGAATTTTTATTTTGTAAATCTTGGCACTTCAGGAAAAGACATCAGAGTGATTCAGAAAACTTCTAATTTGTCATTCGACCGTGAAATTCATTTATGCTCTCGCAATATCACTAAAGACACATTTGTCGAATTTGAATAATCGCCAGATTTTAGGATGTTATTGTATGAGTATACGACGGTGTTGTCCAGGTCCCTTTTTGAGTGCCTTATATACATTGTGTTTTAGATGAAGTGTTTTGTACAAATTATTTATTTTAACAAGATCTTCGATTATGTGATTCATTTATTTATTTGTTTTGTAGGAATAAGAATTAAAGAAAAAAGACTTTTGTTTTGATTTTTATTTGAAAGATTGATGGTTGTGTGATCTATGATCAGTAGCATGGTATATATATCGAGAGTGTTGCCGAGCTGATAAGTTGCTAGCTGATCGGTCAGAAAGCAGTAAATGGAGGATAAGTGGAAGAAACCGAGCCTGGAGTCATGAGTGAAAAAATGAGAAACATGTGATATTGTGGAAGAAAACTGTGCGAGGGATATGGAAAAGCACTCGATCAGTTTACTGAAGTTAGCAGAACTAGTGCTGAACACAAGATTAACCACTGAGCTGCCGGACATGATATTTATATTCAGATAAATAGTTGTACTGAGAAGCAATAGAGAAACTGGAGTTAGAAATACAACCAGTATTCTTGAAGGTGCTATTTCTTTTTTGCTGCTATTTGTCTTGTACATGGAACTCGTTGAGGGTCGGCTTAATATGAAGTATCCAAAGGTGATCAGAGACTGCCGATAACGAATTATTGTATGTTTGTGGATGACGTCACGATCTTTGCGAAAGAAGAGGATTAAGTTTATGGCCGAAAAAGTCCAAAAGTATGTCGACGTGATGAAGTTAAAAAAGATAAACGTATTCAGGAAGCCTATTGTGGGTTTTTCGTCTATGCTTGTGTTGTTTTTGATTCCGACGTAAGTTGCACAAAGTAGAATCGTCTGTGCAGTTAATCCTTTAACTTTTGTTTTTATTTCAATTTTTTTGATCTGAAAATGGTCATCATTTTTTGTTTATATTAGACAAATATAAGCGGAGAACAATAGCCGTTTTCATAAATTAGTCCCGAGACAATACTACCAAAGTTAAGTATATCATAGTAGAGAAGCTTCTCAAGTTGTGAGTGAGTTTAAACATTTTCAATCATAAGGGACACCTGTAGTTCTGTTGCGATCAACCAAGAATGGAATGGTTAAATCAGGAAATAGAGTTGAAATGTCTTGCGATGTTAAACAGTACTTTTTAATTACTGGATATGATTTTATTATATATAAAATAGCCCTCATTGAATCAACAAGCAAAATTCAGTGCGAAATGATCAGATTAATGCGTGTATCTGTGGTCGAAGAATTTGATATTTTGAATTTAAGTACTCATTCTAGCATTGTCTTCTTGTTAAGTCTTCAGTTTTTTGAACTCTTTCTGTTGAAGTTTACTTTCGAAAATCTAATTTCTTCAAAGTTGTTCATTTGATTTTGATTTAGCATAAATGAGTATGCAGTAATTTTGCTTGTTGATTCGTTAATTAAGCTGGAAGTTTATAATTTTTGAAAACTTCTTTAGTTTAGTTTTTAGAGTCCAAGTTGGCATTGAATAGATCACTAAGTGCTATGTGGCCTATTTGTGATGAAAATAAAGGCTTATAGTCAAGAAAAGGGTCTATATCAAAGCCTTCAGGGATTAGTGCTGCACTATCTTTAGAAATTAATACCTCACTTTACATTATGCAAATAGTCATGCCTATTCTTCATCCTTAAAGATTCTCAAACGAGAAGGAAAACTCAGCAAACTTGGCATCCTTTTCTGTTCGCTGCTTTCTCACCTGAAGTGAGTTGATTTTCTGCGTGAACTTCCCACGGTTCTTCAATCCACAAATCGATGAATGTCGTTTGATTGAGTGAAAAACCTTTGCAAGCCTTTTAATATTTTTCCCTTCGAAATAAGTCAAACTTTTTTAAATAAGCGAAAGTAAGTGTGTTAAGAAAGCACTTGCATCGGTTCTGCACTTATAATTCATCAAGTGTGTATGTTTTGAAGTGAGCAGTGAAGCTAATCAACTACTGAAGTGGCTTTTTTTCAGCAGTACAAGATCTGATAATAGTCGCAGACACAAATCTGTGTATTGCATTTTGTTCGTAATTTAAAAATCTTCACCTTTGAAAGTAACCATTTTGCGAGGAGGATTTCGTGAGATGCTATTTAGACTTATTGAATTTTTTTTTGTAATAAACGCGTTAGAGCTAGCGCTACGAGAGTAATACTTTAGTTATAAATAGAATTAATTCAGGTGATCAATAAGTGCGGCATAAAATTGAATTTGATACATGATTGATTTAGACCCAAATGGTTTAATCCATGGGTTTTTGCAGCACTTTTGAACTCTTTTGAATTTATTTCACATAAATTAATCAGGTGCAAATCACAAGAAAATCAATATGTTTTCTCATATATATTTTTGAATTAGTAGTGACTAGAGTCTGGGAGTAAACTTTGCAATTGAATGTAAATTGTAATGCAGCAGGGATTTTCCGAATTTTTGAAATATTCATCTCCTCATTTCAAGCACATTTGCTTGAATTATTAGATTATACAAGAAGTAACAGCTTGCTTAAAATTGTCCTGTGTCCTTTGAAAATCGTGTATCACACGTGACCTTAGCTACCCCTCTCTAATATTTGATTATCATGAAATTGAAAATGAAAGTAGTGGTTCCGTACATATATAAATCGTGCTTGTTTTTGTACCAAATTATTTTTTCTAAATTAATAGCTTTAGGAACAAAAAAGTCTGATGAATTTTCTTTTTATTAATTCGCCACAGTTTCATCTCCGATTTTCGCATCTTCTATGCGCGCAGCTACGATTGCAAGCGTAGCATTCGTTCACTCACTCCACTTGCCTGAAGTTGAGATTGCTGCTTCGACAAAAAGAAGAGAGAGCGCATAGCGCAGTTCAACACGGCCACTTAATCAAACAAGTTAGAAACTGTGAAGAATTATTGAAGACTTTTGTGTGTGAATTAATTACCTTCTAAATTTTCGATTGACTAGATAGAAAGAACGATTAGTAGTCAATTCTGAAATCATTCAAGTTAATTATTTGCCTCTCTTACGATATATAATATTTCATAGGAAAGCCTGAAAACTTTTCCTTTGTTTTCAAAATTCATAAAATTATGAAAGTGAAATAAGATGGAAATACTGAAGCAAACATGTTTAAACGAATTCATTAGCATATTTTAGACATAAAACTGGCTGACCAGACAAAATAAGATCTCGCGGTTTTCACATAGTTTTTACTTGCGTTATTTCGGTGATAGTTTTTCTGCCTGCTTCATTTTATAGAGAGCAAAGCAGTTATTCCTCTATGAATCATTTTGCTTTTTGACTTCATTTTCACTTAGACTAAGAATTGAAATGGAAATTGAAATAGTAGATAAAGGCTGGTTTTTATATTCACCGAGCTAGCAATCTGAACCCACATTTCGCTTTTTACTTGGCACAAAAGCAAAGGATGACAGAGAAGTCCTGAAATTGCAGAATTGCAAGAGTGATGTTATCATTCTCAATACAATGAACCGTGAAAAAATAACATTTACGAAGAATGTTCTGGTAAAAGCATTTGATGCTAAACTTTGATAAGACGTGTCTTAAATCCCATCTATTGATCACTTGCTGATCATCAATCAGACTCAATTGACTGTTGTGCTATTTTGGTTGCTCGCTGAGATTCAGGAAAAGCAGTTTTTCCCTCATGTTTTAAACTTCATTGTTATAATTTTGACTCATTTTCGGGTATTTTTTGAATTAATATCTTACCTGTTTGCATAATGGACCCTTCACTGCAGTGAATGTTTCAATTTATAATGCTGTTATTCACGTTAGTTTCTTGACCATTACGTGATCAAACAATGTATGTACCCGATCAAATTTTATCAGCCATGAATAGATTACATTTGATATACAATGCACTTCAAACGATGATTTTCAAATTTTAAGCTATTTTCATGAAGTCAAATAAATTAAACAGTAATGCACAGCAAAATGACTTTACTAATCATTTTTGTTGATAATTAAGCAAAAACTCAGAGTGATTTTTTTTGATTTTACGTATTTCTGATGCTTTTTCAGTCACGCAAGTATACTGCACTTATTTGTTCACTCACTAAATAGCAATAAAATTTAAACCAAAAACACTCTCACAATTATTTGTGTACATTTTCGTACTTGTTTGTTTGCACTAATAAATGCATTCTACTCGTCTGTTTCTATTCATGCACAGTGCGAAACAGTAATGACAATAACGACAATTGTGATAAGACTGATATTGAAAAGAAAAATAAAGTTTTTTTGCCTGTTTTAGGAGGAACCAAAGTGAAGGGCTTCAGTCATTATTGTGCTTGAAAGCTTACTTTTGGTCGACTTTTCAACGTGATGGACGTGTAATGTACTTGCCAACAATCAACTGACCGAAATCCTTCTACTACTATCACTACGCCACCTGCTTACTTATTTAATTACTTACTCTTATTTACTCACTTGCTTATTTGCTCCACCTTTTCTCGCCAAAACTTTTCTGCCAAACTTTTATTTTTTCTTATCTTTTACGGTTCCAAAATATTCAACTCGGAATTGCTGTTGCTTATCATTTAACTTTATTATCAATACTGCTGATCATTTGGAATGTCTCACTGATTTTACACTATGATAACATTTATTTAGTATTTATTCATTCATTTGCTTACTTAGTTACTTAATTATGACGGACGTTTTGGAAAGTTTAGTCAGGCTTGGTAAGTTCTTAATATATTATAGTCGCTTTTCTTCTTTTTCAGTTATTATCAGAAACAACTCACTTGCTTAATCAACACAGCAGTACTGTTCTTCAGTCAGCAATGACATTGCCATCTCTGACTACTTCATGTCCAAATAATTTACTATCAAATGTTGCATCAATTCTACTATTATTGTCAAAAATTAACTTTTGAACTAATGCTTGAAAAATGCAATTTTTGTTTTCTTTCAGTCTTTTTTTGCGTTTGTGTTGTATGGCAGATTCATTTGTCAAATCGCAACCACTTATTTTTATTTTTTGAAATCGGAAAAATTGAAGGCAAAGTTAGTTCTCAATACTTTTTTCAGTGCCAACATTCGTTACATCTTTGCCCTTCGGCATTTTGCTCTAAGTTAGTTGTGCTGTAGAAGAAAGACCAAATTATGGGCAAGCAAATCAAATAAACACTAATTTCGTCTAAAAACACTGAAGTAATACCGAGAATAAGTCAAACTCAAATGTCTTCTTGCTTTTAAGATTGTATTGTCAATTGCATCAGAAAATACTAACTGCCATCTCTGTTAATAGTTTACGTTGTGTCACGCAGAAATCTCACAAAATATCAAAACACATCAAAGTGTAAACTTTGTGCACTGTTTACTGAACTCAACAATCGTCCCAAAGTAATAACCTTTTATACGGTTTATTTGGTTGTTTCTTATTATTTGATAACAACAGTTATCAAATAAATCATTTCCTTATCAAAGCCTTTACATTTTCTAATCTAATAGAACGAAGCAAATCACAATCTATTGACGACTTTTTTAAAAATCTTCAGAAAAATTTGCACAACATGTAATGTACGGAACCTGTAAGATTTTACATCAGATTTCTATTTCTTTCCGTTTTAGAAATTTATTCAAATTACTGACGCCAAAAGAATTTGCCGTCGATAATTTTAAAAGATTACTTGAGCTTCTGTAAACTCAGTTGAAATATAGCATGCCTTCAGATTTCTACAAGATTATTTGCAGAACTGCCAGTGAAAAAGAATAACCTTAACAATGCATTAATTTTATTAAAAAACTCTAATTTTCTGGGAAATATGAGATGCTCTTGAATTCTAAATTGAGCCGAGACACTGCGTTGCATTTGTGAGAAAAAAAGAGATTAATGAAAGTTACTTTTTATCAGTTCCACCTAATTAATTACATTTGTGAAGAAAATATCAAACTTTACTTTATGAAAGATTACTCTAATGTCAGTCGATAGTAATATTACAATAAATGTTTAGAAGAATGCAGCATTTGCGGGGATGTCGCAGATGGCTATCATTATGGTGTCTTATCATGTCGTGGTTGTAATGCATTCTTTCGACGTGCCGTGACCCTTGACATGCGTTTCCACTGTCGTAGAGGAGGAGTATGTCATGTGGACAAAAGTTTGTCTCTTGATATCATATCATTTCTTTGTTAGAATTATTTTTTGCTCAGCCACACAGTTACTTGACTATATATTAAATTTAATAAAAGTGTAATAGTAATTATGAACTGCTGCTCAATAAGGTGTCATCTATATTTGAAATAAATGAAAATTCATAGGCATCATAAATTAAGGTTACATTTACAATCAGTAGTGAATTTATAAAAATAATATCCAGTAATAAAATTTAAAAATACTATCAGTTTTCAGTGTATGGTCATTGGAATGTAATAGTTAATGAGTTTGATCTCTGTTGATCGAATAACATATTAACACTAGATTTAATCATCATCTCAATTTTTGTGAGCTTCCTCACAGTCCTCATTAATTGCAATTTTGGGGATGTCTACAAATTTAGAACTGAGTGATTCACAAATACGTATAACAAAACTTACAGATTCTCGATGTGCTTGCAGAGCATGCCGTCTAAAGAAGTGCGAACAAATGGGGATGGATCGCGAAGGTTTGATTTTAACCAAATATCGTTTTGAATCAAGCAAAAAAGATGTTAGCACAAAATTATTTTTTGAATTTATATGTAACAGTATTCGGTGCTTAAGAGCGGAATCCTTATAACTTTACAAGAATCAGAAGTACAGAGGACGATACTTTCATCGTAATTCAGAGGTCATTTTCCACTATTACTACTTTAATCAGAGTGAAAGTGATAATTTCACTTAATTCATTCACTATCGGTTCTCGTAATAAATGACTATGAAGTCTGATAACTTTAAGGAATTACAGTTACTTTCAATCAGTCAGTGATTTCTGCTAAAGAACTTTTTGCAAAAACTTTTACAACTTGAATGATTTAATGCCGCCAATTAGGTAAATACTTTGAGCTCTCTTGCAGTTTTTTGTCTCTAAATACTACCATTTCGTCTCGGTAACCATTTCATTTGGTTGTTGTGGAAGAAACCAAATCATTCACATTTATTTCCTTGACTATTTGCCAAGATGTATTCAGAATAAGCATCAAATTGTGGTTTTGCTTCAAAAAATACTTGCTTACACTTTACATTCCAGCAAGCAAGTTCCAGAAGTGACTTTTGAAATAAAATTTATGAAAAAATTTGATGCAAAATATTTTGATCAAAAGTCTTACGTGATCGTATAAATTTTTCATGCTTAAATACAAACTGATTTATCAAAAATGAAGAAGTTAAAGTTATGGATACATTAATATATATGACGAATTCATTCTTTTCTTCATTAACAGATCGAAAAGCAGTTGATATAAAGAAAAAAGGTCACATGCTGATTAGTATGCACCAATCGGATAATTATCAAATTATCAAACATTCATGCCCATCCGATAGTCTGTCATGACAACTAGTAGATGATAATTAACAGATGTAAATCTTGCATATTGTTAAAAATTAGGACATTTCGATGCATAATTCAATGTATTGGTGTACCTCTACTACCACTGCTAAATTACGCACTTTTCTTATGGTTCTCACATTTTGCTGGTAATGAAGTATGCAAAATTATGTATTCTTCTGAAAAAATGTCCACCAATCAGTTACAGCTTGCATGATTTGCAATTACTACTTCTTTTTTTTCGTACTGGAAATTCGTTGTAGCTGTACAGTTCAAGCGCCAATATTCAAACAATCGAAATGCATCATCAGCAAAAGGCACTTCTGAAGAACAGCCACTGAATCTGATCAAACGCGCAGTCAAAAGTCCTTCGTCATCTTTATGGGTTATGGTAGAGCTGACATGAAATTTTATTTTAAAAAGTTTCATACTGTTACGACTTTCAGCAATAACATCAAAGAAATTTACCAGAATAAGGAATATTAAGTGTAAACTAATGTGTAAACTGAATAGTTAATATATAACATTTATCCTAGTAACAAGCTAAGGAAAGATGCTTTTATGGTGCACAAAGGATGTTCATATCAGTGAAGTCTTACTTATAGCTAAAGTATTTCACTTCTTGTTGTAATTTTCCACAAAAATGAAGGTACAACGAAGTTTGAATTTCAGAAAAGTGAACTTTCATCGACATCAAATTGCAGTGGAAGTGTAAGTCCGGCAGTACCGTACGAGAAAGGTCTGATTGCTCGATTAGTGGACGATTACAAAAGACAGGCAGTTTTGCATTAATTTTAATGGCTTTATGATTAGAAGCAAAACCATGCAAACGACTTTTTGCTGGGCACTTTTAGACAGTTACCAATAAATAAATAAATTCAAAATGTTTGACTGAAAAGGCAAATTTATGATAAAATGATTGCCACTTCAAGTGCCATCAAAAATGTCGAGCGAGCTTAAGAAAGAAGAATTCAGATGGCACAAAAAATATTCAAGACTCAAGCAGCAATTAGTCGATTCTACATGTTGCAAGAACGAAGCCAAAGATTTTTTCTTTAGTCCTAGCATGTCTAATAATTATTAATGATACAACAGTTTTTAATAATTTGCATAACTAATATTGTTATTTAGCAAATGGAAATATGCTTGCATTAATAGTGATATGTTGATAAATTGCATTGAAATGGCAGCTTTTAGCGTGTACGGCGAAGAATGATGTTGTGTCAGAGTGTAGAAGAAATTCTGATAGACGATTTGGAGAGCGTTTTGAAGCGACCGGCTTCCGAAGTTGATTACATCGATATATTTAAAGTTCAAGTAGTTCTGATGTATGAATGGCTGCTAAGACTTGAAGAGTTTAAGTAAGCTTGATAAATTATTGGAAGTCATCGCTTTTGCATAGCTTAATCATGAGCATAATCTTTAGTGTCTGTTTATCAGTATATAAATTAGATTTGTGAGAAAAGGTTTTCATCTCGTGTAAGTAAATAGTCAAATATATTTCTACACAAATAATGAATATATTCAAATTTAAGATGCGTTCAATGAGATAAAGAATTAAATATTGTAACATTCATAGTTTAGAGCACATATTATATGTCGTTTTGTAAATAAAAGAATCTAGCAAAGAAAAACTGAGAAATGTATTGTGTAGTTTGCATTTTAGTGCTATCGAAAATCCCTGTGATAAGTCAAAAATGCTGCAAAGTTTTGCACTGCGATACATGCTTCTGGACAATGTATTTCATGCTGTTGAATTAGGTATTTCTGATCGCATAGTGCTTGTGAATAACACATTCATATCCCCTGGACAAGCACCGGACATTGTTTGTGATGACAATGAAAATAGCAGGACTCTCAAAGACATGTAAGCAATTACTTCACATTTGCATATTTGTCATACTCTTTTATTCCCACTTCCAAATTTTGATATACTTTGTGTATGCAACTTTGAAGAAACCTTGCCCTGTGAATCTGCTCATCCCAACATTATATTCAACGAGGTTAGCTTAGCACCAACGAAGTGTGTTGCAAAGTTGTGAATATAACAGTATTAATCCGAATTTCTTCTGAAGTCTGATGAAATTGCTTAGTTCTGCGTGTGTGTATTTTTTTAACGCTAGTTCCAGCATTATATTGACAAAATTTGGTTCATTACAATGCCAAATTCAGCATGTATGGTCAAAAAAGTGTTCAGCTCATTGATGAACTGATCGCTCCAATGATTAGTATGAATTTTACCATTGGTAAGCTGTTTCATTACTAGTTTAAGTAATAATAAATAAGCCTTTAGAGAAGCAAAAAATTTAATCAGTCCCTTAATCATATTTGTGACTTTTTTGTGGCATGTTTAATTGACAAAAAAGAATGAAAGCAACTTTGTCAGGATATTTTTGTAAGTACGTTACTTATAAAAACGTTACGACAAGCCCAGAAAAGAAGATTAAAATTTGGAGAATTAAATTAGTTGTTAGTGCAATGTGTTTCTTATTTGAGAAAGTGTGAGTAAAACTTTCCTTAGCTGAATTAAATAGCTTAACTAATATTTTTTCAGTTTAAGAATGAAAAAGTTAGTACTCACCAAAACAGCTAGCGTGCAAGCAAATACTGAATATTTTTTTAACAAAACAATCAAAGCTCGAACTATTATCATTTATATATATATATATGATAATAGTTCGAGCTTTGATATATATCCTTCATTATGTCATTACATTGGTAAGAAATTAGCAAAAAATTGTGTACTGTAAAGGCGAGATGATGGCTTTACGTCTGATAATGTTTTGGAACCCAAGTGAACTAAGTCTTTCACTAGAAACCAAAAACATTACCAGATTGGCAAGTGATCGAGCAGTAAATGAATTACATCGCTGGTATTTCGATCAGAATTTCAAAGCGGTTGACACACGATTGGGCAACGTTTTACTTCTACTTTCTCCTTTGAATGCAAGTTTTTAATTTGAATTCCCAATTTCGATTCTAGTCACAAATTTCGATTGCAGACAATTAAAACTGAATTCAGTATTTTCTTAGTAAATTTAGTTTTTGTCTTTTTTATTTGAAAAATTTGCTGATTTTTTATGCATAAATTTTACGTACTGTTCTAATTAGTTTGATTCAAAGCAGACAGACTAGTGAAGTATAAGTGCTTTTCAGGATCATGTAAAATGTATGACGGAGATGGTAAAATTAATCCCTTCATTTGGGACACTTAGTGAAAGAGATGTCTACCTTGAAAAAATACTCAATTCATAAACCTCAATCACTTCTTATCATTACTATGTTATCCAATTCTAGTCTTAATAATTTTTGACAAGCACTGATAAGTTGCAGGTTATATTTGTTTAAAAAATGTAATACACCATGATTTCTCTATGTTATCAATGAATATCTTAACTTTTATTTTTTTGCTAGTTTTGGAGTTTGCAGAAAAGATCTTTATGAATGAGTGATACGGGATGCATTTAAACGATTATACAAGTTAAGATTATACATAGTCGACTGACATGAGTTTTATTTGTGCGCTTCCACTAAAATGACTTTGCATTTATACTTCTAACATCAGACGCAAGTCTTCTCTATTGTGTTCAATCATACCTTTTGACTTCTTAATGACAATTATTTTCCACAAAAGTTTGATGGATTCAAAGTAAGAAAAGTGGAAAATTTCAAACAATTTATTAATCACATTTCCTTTAATCAAAGCAGATATCTGTTCACTTAATTTAATAGGGGCAAGCACTTTTAATCAGAAATAATATGACAGTTTGAGTTGCAAAATAAAACAGATGTTACTTTTAACGCTTATTTTTGCACTGTATCTGCCATAACAATATAATTTAATTAGTGCACTTTGCAATGATATTGTGATAGTCGACTTTTAGAATGTGCAAAACGCGATTAGATGCCAAATCTTTAATATACTGCTCCAAGGTTGCTGTATGTCAGCTCGAAAGAAAGTCAAACAAACATTTGTTTTCGCTGGCTAAATTTTACTGACATTTGCAAGAGAGCAAAGTGTTAGCTGATCACATTTGATATAATTATGCATTTATTTCAAGGTGAATATTCACAGCAAAGTGCAGTATGTTTGAGATTCGTTCAGAATATATTTGAATACTATTTGTTATCAGCAGGTTAAATTAAAATAATTATCAGCAAATGTTGTCAAATTTTTTAGCATTTGATAATGCGTAGAATATTAATCTGAGGATTTTGTGTTAATTTGGCAAAAAATTTTACATAATCGCATATTTGATAGAATAAATTTTTCTTCGTATGCAATGATTACTTAGTTGCGTATTGAATAGCTTATTTATTTTTGTCTTTTTGTTAAAATTATTTGGCTTGAAGTGAGGGCAATATGTGAAAGATAAAACATTGAAAGAATTCGTAGCACAGCACAAGTTTCTACTCCCAGCAAATATAAATAATCTTTTTTATCAGTTATCAATCAAAAAATAACGACTAATTTTGCTTGGAAACAATATAAGTATGCGTTGATTGCAAAGAAGCAAGTATCTTGGATCAGTCATCTCGATCAAGACAAACGTGCTCGTTCACAAGGCCGATTTTTGTCTTCAGAATTTTTTGTGTCTCTTCTTCAGCACAACATTTTTGCATCTTCGATACAAATGACTTAGGCCACAATCAGTCTTGTAACCGATCGAAGTTGCATCTTTCTCCAACTTCAAGGGTATCAGCTGTTTCTTTTGATCACTACGTCTCTGAAGTATGATGATTTTCAGCCCTCATTACGTGTAGACAATTCTCCAACAATAAATAAAAGCAAATATTTTTTAATGCTCAAGAAATGCTCAAAATTTAAGTAGTGAGGACATTACTTAAGTTTCGAGCATTTCTTGAGAAGGGACACAACTCATTTGCAAATATTGAAAAGTTACTCAAATGAAAGTAATTAGTAAAATATTTACTTTATTCTTTTAATTTGTCCATTCGTATCCATTCTGAACATATTATTTTAGACAACAATTTATGAGAATTATTTTTGCGTCATTATTCAATTTGGTTTCTGTAATTTCAATTCCAGTAGAAGTCTTATATACTCTTATTTTCCTTTCACAGAAATGCAGTTCAGCTTTTATTAGCTGCAAAGCAAAGAAACTTTAAACTATTGACGATACATTGCTAGAGAAAGCATACGTGAGTGTGCTTACCTCTGCTTGAGCCAAGACAGCAGTTTGTGCTTGAACGGCAGGTGGCACTTCAGCTACTGTGTGAGCACATTGATCTTTTTTAGAAATCAGGGAAGATTCCGAAGAACGCCAATTGTGATCTCCATAAGAATCAATTAAAAATCGCTCGGTCGAAGCACTTTTAATATTATGATGCGATTTTGCCTTAAATAACTCCTTGGACAGGTCTTTATAGTCATCCGTACCTTGATAAATCTCAGATGAACTCGTCATACGCATGGCAGTCTCATCCATGTGTCTTCTTTGATCAGTAAGAGATGAATCCGACATATATCTGCCTATCTGCGAAAATCATCTTTTTTTTTTGAATCTTGTGCTTAAACAGGAAAGCCTCTAGAAAGACTGATTTAGGAAAATCAGGAATATCATAATCTTTCTTGCTTTCAGGAAAATCATTTTTCCCGAAATGAAAGAAATGCTATTTTTATAGTCATATCAAAAAGAAAAAAACCGCATTGGATATTGTCAAAATTAGCACGTGAAAGGAAGGACTTACAAAGTAATACTTTACGAACAGGTATGCAGTAAACTTACATAGAACCTTTTTGAAAACGGTATTTCAAAAAAAGTTTTGTTTTTTGTGACTCTAATCGGTGAAGCTGTCACAAGCTGCTGTATTGCAGTAAATACTATCAAAAAATGCATCATGCAAAATTTGTGATTAAACTGTCTGAAAAAATTGCATTTGATTATTGAAAATAGACCAGTTTTATGAAAATTTCGATAAACACTACAAAATTAATTACAAAAATAAGTAAAGGCAGTGAGCATAATTTACTATTCAGATCTGAGATCACAGATCTACTACATTATACAGTAGAAGCGCAGTTGAAATTCTCAACGATCAGAATATATTGAGAGAGTTGTGATAGAATATAACGTATATCTTGCTGCCTGGTTCAACCATCACTTATTGCTGTGCTGTGCGGTGCAAGCAGCAGAATGCATTGAGATCGAAGGCCAAAGGATTATTGTATTGTTTATTCAGTCATTTATTGCATGTGCATGCATGGCACAGAATTGCATCTCAAAGTAAGTAAAGTATTACTTTTTTTGCAACTTACAAGAGAGAGAAGGCGTTTCTCCTTCATTTCAAATAAACAAATATATTTTAGCTTTACACATTTGCTTTCTTAAAATTTTGTTCTGAATGGAATTGATAAAGTCAAACTTCTGAGGGTCCAGCGCTGAAAGACTCTGTTTGCTGTTTGCAGTTCAGGCGGGTGAATAAGTTTGTGACTTCTTCCTGACGTAGAATTATTTTTGTAGTTTTTTCCAAGTGAAGACTGTACTCTTTACTTCAACTGAAGAACTGTGCTAGTGGTCAAATTTTATGATCTCAAACAGCAACGAAACTCTTATGACCTTTAATTTCACACACCTCTAGCCACAAAAATTGACTTTCGAATCAACAACCACATTTTTTACATACAGAATCTTGACCTCAGTTATTGTCATATAACTCTGATCATGACAAATGCTGTGAGTTACAAACAAAGACATGTCACAAAAATATGTCTCCTAAGTAGATTTCTTTTACTGAAATTTACTGCAATGTTAGAGACATAAATTCAGTGCTAGAAATAACAATTTCAAAGTGATATCCAGGGCAACTTTTGAGCGCCGAAACTGAATAAAGAAAATAAATGTTTGGCAATAACTACTGAGAAATCATTCAAGTTCTTCAGCATCTCGGAAGATTTTTGGCGAGCAAAGACTCGAATAGGCAGTAGCGCATTGCAATATCCAAGCGAAATCTCATTCTGCACCGCTACTATAAGAGTAATTACCGCCTCGCTTTTAAACCCAACTTCTTCCCCAGTTCCAACCCAGATCCAAAAACTTGAATCGAAATCATCTTATCATTTACATCCCAGTACCAAAACAGCGCTTGGCCCTTTTTATCGATTTTCATCCCAGGTTTCACATTTTTTATAATCGATAAATTCATTAACGAGTGCATATTAGCACCATTAAGTATCATTGCTATAATTTACACAAACGCGATCATCGAGCAAATCTTTTTATTGTTTATAAAAACCTACAATGTTTCGGAACATAAGTACTGTAGAGAAACTAAATACGCAACTATAGTTTAGAACATTAACAATACAGAAGCAACATATCTTGCATTCAGTCATGCCACTCCAAATTCAAGACTTTCTGCAAGAAACTATACTTATCCGTAATTTCAGCGATCTGAAACTTAAATTTGTAAAAGAGCGTCATATTATTTATAATCTGTAAGCTTTCTGGTTTTATATATCTATTTTTACAGTGTTACAACTTTAAACTGATCTTTTTCTTAATTCAAAAAAAGTATCTCGAAAAGTAAAAAAACTAATAAATATTACAATTTTACTAGTCGGCTTTCCAGCACCATGGCCTGCTTTGCTATCAACTCGAATAATTAACGGATTCTTTTGGAAACCAGATGATCCTTGCGCGGCTTCATACAAACGAGCTATGTATTTCAAGGAGTGCGATGGCACCACACGGTCATCATGATCGGCAGTCAAAAGCATCGTCGGTGGCCACTGATAGCTTTTATTAGGAATCTCGATATTATGAAGAGGAGAATATCTGCGATTATAAAAAGTATACAGTTTTGTCACGTGAATATAATTAATTGCAATCAATGAAGCAGGAACGTGGTGAGTAGTGGAAACTTGATGAATATGAATAGTAACTAAAATATTGCACCAAAAAGTATTAATTTCCGTCGAACGT
The DNA here is from genome assembly GCA_900618365.1 of Thelazia callipaeda. Classification (NCBI taxonomy): domain Eukaryota; kingdom Metazoa; phylum Nematoda; class Chromadorea; order Rhabditida; family Thelaziidae; genus Thelazia; species Thelazia callipaeda. The sequence continues at coordinate 57,867 of UYYF01004319.1, read as the reverse complement.
AAATTTTCGATAATTATCACAAACACTTTAATTACAAATTATACAAAGCATTAAATTTAAAATAGATTAGCTTTTCACAGAAATGACCAAAGCGCTTTGCTAAACTTCTCCCAAGCATCAACAACATACTTGTAAATATATTTGAAATCCAACTCATCTTCGGGATCACCATATTCAGGTACCCAAGCACTTCCTATGGTGAATTTGTGATATCGTAACATATCAAGTACACTAAAACCATGATTTCTCTAACAGAAACCACAATGACAACAATAATAAATCTATTATTAAAGAGCCGGAGCATAAAAAAAATTATATTTCCACAGACAAAAAACTTCTAGTCTGTTCTTTATTTTGGAATCTATTTTATCTTTCAACCAAAGTTTTGGTTAAAAAATATCAGCTCATGCCAAAAAAAATATTTTTGATGGACCATTTTTCGCCAAATAATATCAATAATTTTACTTAATTTAGTTCATAATCTACAGCATTTACGAGACTGTCTTTACGCATCTACAACGGAACTAATAAGGATTTTAGGCTAAAAAATACAATAACTTACCCAACTTGATTTAACACCGCACCAAAGAGATCAGGACGCTGCTGAGAAACAACACCGACTAGTAAGCCTCCATTTGACTTACCATGAATAGCTAATCTGCAATAATAGTCTTTTTCTCTTAAACGAAATATCTAAAGAAAGCAACGGAATAGTTCATGTGAAAAGTTGAACTGTTTTGATAAAAAGCATAGATTTTGTTTGGGATTCATATTCTTTATTTAAAGTTACTGCAAAAGATTCTCACAAAAGAAATCAGACAGATAAATTTAAAACATTAACCTATTTGAAGATGTATAGTTATTATTGATAAGATATTCGGCAGCAGCTATAAAATCGTCAAATACATTTTGTTTTTGTTCGCGCATCCCAGCTTCATGCCACTTGGCACCATATTCACTATAATGAAAAAATGATTTTATATTAACTGTTTTGTCAAAGAATGTTAGCTAGGTAACTCTAGGACTTTAACTGCCGTACTGTTTCGAAAAACTGAAGCGAAAACTTTAATAAATTTAAAAATATAATAATAAGCATAAAACAAAGTCACCTTCCGCCACGTAAATTAGCTACAGCAACAACGCCCTTAAAATTCGCTAAAAATAAAATGTGAGAAACGAAGAAATGTGGCATTAGAGCGATGTTGAAGCCACCATATCCTATTAGTAAAACTGGATTATTTCCATCCAAAACTAGATCTTTGTTATGAATAATATACATTGGCACCTGAAAATAATATTTCTAATATGAATAGATTTTTAGATTAATCTAAAATTTCTTTAATGCGAATGACTAATAGTTGAGTAATGGGTAATTTTGATAGCTTTTAAAAGTGTGTTAGTTATAAAATCAAGAAAGCCGTGTTTCCCTAGTAAGAAAAAGCGTAGTTGCAACGTTTTGCAACAAGAACTAATTCTCAAGCAAAGCGATGCAACATCTTGCATTTGATATTATCATTCATATTCCGTGTATCAACTTTTCAACGATTGAATTATTACTTTCGTTGCATCCTTGCTTGCATAAAACACTTGCTTCATGGCAAATTTACTAGTATCTACTCCTTTAATAGCGGTTCTGCGATACTCCTGCAAATATTTTGCTAAAACAGAGAACTTGCTGTAATTTATCATTTACATTATCAGTTAATAGTAAAATACAACCAGTGACTATAAACTGAAACTCATTCTAAAAATAAAGATATTCTAACTTTTAGCACGATTTCATCTTCGGGTTTTTTATCCTTGAAGTTAGCATAGTAGACAATACCAGGTGTGAGAAATGAATCAATACGTATGAATATTTCGGTATGATATTTGTCACCAAAAACTCCTGATACAGTCCCTGTTTCTAATATTATTTCATAAAAACGTTCACCAGTTTCCAACGAATGCACATAAAGTTTGTTCTGCAACATTTGTCTTAAAAAACTTGGATTTTCTTGACAATATAATTCATCAATGAATATGATGATGAGATCACCAGGACTAACATTTTCATATGATCTTCAGAAAATTACTTCCAACAATTAATATTTTTCATAAGTGAAAGACCATTATGCTATCATAATACTTACTTTCACATCTTCTAAATATGAAACTAGTAAACGATCTCCACCGATATTCACCACCCATTCTAACTTATTATTACTTTCTGGAATGACTGTTTCCCATACTGAAGGTCCCTGATTAGCAGTAGACATTTTTACACGAATTAATTTGAACATTGGTGCATCATGATTCGTCAAAATCAACGCTTTATCCTCATTATTATCAACAAACTGAAAAAAAAAACCGCCAAATTGAGTCAGAAAAATTAAAGTTTATAAATTAATGAACAAAACATTTCTTTATTCATAAATATTCAAATGCCTTGAACCCTGCAATTAAACTCACTAAACATGACTAATAAGCAAAAGAAACGAAATACATTTGAAAAACAATCTCAGAAATTAAAAAGAAGAACTCACTTCATATCTCGCATCCAATTTATCGAATAACGTCTTCAGTTCTAATTTCCCCGTAATTTTCTGTCCAGCTTCTTGCATATCACAATAATAAATCATATTGTTAGGGTCAGTACCTCGACTGACTTCCACCAATAAATAACGACCATCTTTTGATACCACACCATAGCTAGAATATTTCCACAATAAGCGAAGTCAGGTGATTTTATTTAGATATTATTCTTGAGATAAAGAAACTAATTCTTATCTGTAAGTATTAAAACTTCAATTATTCTCGTAATTCTGATTCACTATCTATCTAAAGTTGTCACAAATAATAAAAACGCAAACCACATATATTTAGAGTCAGATCGAAATTCAGCAACTAATACATCGTCACTTTGAGGTGTGCCTAATTTATGATAATATAATGAGTGATATTCATGTTTTTCTGTTGAAGATCCCACAAGTGAACTTTTATGCTCAGGATATGTCTAGAAATACTTTTAAATACAAATATTGAAGGTATATCAAGAATCACACAAGATAACCATGCTTGCAAAGTAAAATCAGCAGTACAAGTAGTAAACCAATACGATATAAATGCATAATTGTGAGATGAACTTGAAACCATGATGTTTGTCATGGAATAACAAAATAACATACCGAGTAAAAAACTCCACTATTATCGATCAACCAATCTAAGCCACTGTGTTTCACGCCCATTACCACGTCCGTGAGATCAGTACCATCAACTCTTCTGAACTAAAAATACGTAAAGTGCTGATTCACATGTCATAAAAATTTCGAAGAATTAATCGTACTCCTTTCTTCAAATATAGGATTTCTTCAAAAAAACCGCCTGTAGCATGAATGCAAAATTCAAAAACATTATAGATTAATTACACTGATTCGAAAATTAGAGTCGTGAAACAGAAATTTTCAAACAGCTTAACAGTGCTCTGAAAAAAATTATTTTATCCCCTAATTCTGCAGTAGAGGATTCTTGATAGCTTTTTTATTATCACTGACAATTTCAGAGTATTTTGTGGGTAGCAAAATTTTGTATATCCATTCCATAATTTGCTCATTTTGCCTTGATATAAAGATTACATCTACAGAAGAAAAATGACCTAAACAGTGGATAATAATGAAAAGAGCTCCAATTTTTGGTTACAATATTTGGTCAGTCTTACCTTCAAGGTAACCCAGTCACTACCTTTCTCAGAAATACCATAAGCTAATATGGAACCATCACGAGTAAACGATACTAGCGTTATAGCAGTTGTGCCATCTTCAGAAAACTTATTAGGATCAAGAAATACTTCGGCTCTATCATCCAAACCTTTTTGCCGATATATAATGCTGTAGAATACTCAACATTCTCAGTTAAAATTAATTCATATAGCAGATGATTGAAACTGTGCTCATTGAAATTAATGGACTTTTGATGATTTTTTATACTTAAAGCGATTTTGAAGCCAAATTACACAAAATTTGATATCTTACAACTTGTTAACATTTAAGAAACTGGAAGTAATGAATCAAAAGCTTGGACTCCATGAAGTTAAAATTTGGAAAATAAGGTATTAAAATTTTTGGGAACTACAAGCAGTGAACGTCTAAGCAAAATACCTTTGGTTCTGCAATCCTGAATTGTAATAATGGTAGTAATAATCGCCTCTTTTGGAATATGAACTAAACTTTTCATAATCCCAAAGTTCTGTCAGTCTGAAATTAATTACATTCTGGTCATACCATTTAAATGTTTACAGTTCTTCAGTAAAACTTCAAAGAAACTTGTACCTTTTGCTAATCTTCTCTCGATATGGTGAACTAGCAATAAACGGTTTTGATATCGAATTCAACTGCTCAACAAAATCTTTTGTTTCATTTGAGTTCGGATCTTCCAGCCATCTATAAGGATCAGCAACCTAAATGCCTCAATTAAAAATATAAAATGCTGTGTATCAGAACTGTTCGAAGAATAAAATTCCAAAAAGAATCTGCATTTGAATAAACAATAAAAAGATTGGTGCCATCTGTCTTCATAATGATAGCACAGTAAATACAGAAAGGAGTACAGATTTGGACTTTTCAGTTCTTTGACAAATCTCAAAATTCATATTGTCTGCACAGTTGTTATAGTTCATAATCATCTACTATAGATTGATTAATTTGAAAGTTTTGTTAGTCAGCTAGGGCATTGCTCGTTATGAACTTAAAAAAGTTCTATTTTAGCAAATTAACAAAGAAAAATCTTTCAGTAGAACTAACAAAACAAGAAAATCAGCTCACTGATTTTGATTAAAAATAATTTTGTGACAGATGGCATCATGAACAAGCAAATTTGTTAATAAGTCAAGTTCATTTTTAAATTAAGAAAGAGGGAATAAACCTTAACACCATGGAAATCATCTACTATAGATTGATCCTTGCGGGCAAGCGGGTAATTCAGTGAATTAATGCAAATAGTACTACTGGTGTTGTTATCAGCACCGGGCATTTGGGATGAGTTCGCACGACTGTGACCCATTGTCAAGGCAACGACTATCTTTGGATGAAAAGGAGATATAGGCAGCACACGTGTGACCTGACTTGATCTAGCAATACTCCCTGAATGGAAGAGTACAGCCGTTGTTAACAACCGATGAAGCGCAAACAAGCGAGTGCTCATCGTGATTAAGCGGTGAAAGAATATACGTCGTCTTTTTAACTAGTAGCTAAATACCAACTTTCCTTATATAAGGAGCAGTTCTGCACCTTCTCTTTCCCTTTATTTCTCTAGATATTTTCCATTACTTTTTCACTTTTATACAGTAAATTTGTCTAATTACTACCTAATTTACAAAAATTCAGTCAAAGAGAGAAGCAATAAGGAAGCGAGCAATTCTTCCAAACTGATACAACACGGTGTGACGTGGATTAAATGAATGCAAGTTGCGCCAAACTGAAAACTCGGCGCATCACAATAATACTCTTTTTTTCTTTCTGCAACGAACTTCTCTCACACTCAGTCAGTCAGTCACTCAGTCATTCAGTAGTCAGTCAGTCAGTCAATCAGTCAGTGTCTTTTCTTTGCAGTATCATACTCACACTGCAGTGATATGGAAGTAGAACAGGTTGCATGCATTAACTCTTCATTTACTCACTAATCTGTTTATCTATTTATCAGTCCATCTCACTGCTTATCAAGTTGTATTTGGTAAATAATTAGTGCTTAAGTGAAAACATATTTGACGAAAACATGCATTCGTTCATAATGGAGAACTGATAAGTATATTCGTGATACTGACGAAGAGTTTATTTGAAAATATGAACGTATTTCACGCTGATAACAAAATATTCGATGCCTTTGAAAGATTCGTTTCTGCCAAGGAAGCAAAACAAGCTATCCTTCACAAACACTTAGTTGACTACTACCATAATCGCTTAATGATGCACAAGGACTGTGATTAGAAACTGACTGACTGAATGAGTGATACACGCCAAGATCTTGCTGTCTCAGTTTCATTTCACATTTACTTCGAATTCCTACAGACCGCTTTAACTACTCTTTCCTCACTTATTAATAAGGTTCAAGGCAGAATTTACTTGTAAATAAAGAGATCATGCTAACTGGAAGCTATTATAGTAAAGAATATTTTGTCTTTCTGGCGGAAATAAATCTCTAAGAATAGCTGATTTTTTGTTACCAGCTGGACATGTTTTCATATCTCGGATTGAAACTCTCTGTGTACGATCGTAGTAAGTTAAAAACTTTTTTGACCTAAAAGTGGCTTTAGCGCTAATAGAATTGCAATTCAGCTATCCTTGAAATTTTATCACCATAAACAGACAACAAAGATATGGTCATAAATGGATGGTCACTTGTTGACCATTCTACGTAAACATGAGTAAGTACCAGTATTCTAGCATTTGCTATTTTATCACTTGGTAACATACTTGTTACCAAGCGATAAAATACTTGAGTAGCAAATGACATCTTATATTATTGTAGCATATTTAATACTCATTTAAATAGTATAGAAAATTAGCATAAAAGAGGCAGAAGAAATGCAGAGCTTAAAAATTTTCCCCATATGTAAATAAATGGCTATGAAATTTTGCTTACTTAATTTGATTTCAATAAATTCTAGTAGCCTATGTACACGAACACTCATTAGTGACTATGGAATTAAATGATATCAAATGTGACACTTTTCAGCATGTGTGACACACGTTAAAGCAACAACAACACGTGTAACCATTAATTTCTTCGCACAAAAGGAATACGTGAATGGCAAGACGTTCTAATATTATTTCTCTGATGACAATGACGATAGCAAAAGCAAAAAGTTCTCCAAACATATTTGCAAGTACTCCTACTTAATCCAATATTTTGAAGATGAATGAGACTATATTGTATTTTTTAAAAAGGATTACAAAAAATACCTGCCATATTTCCCGTAAGTCATTGATGCAAACGCTCTTTTTAAATGATATTTGAGAAAATTCTTAGCAATAATTATACAAAATTCGAAAAAACAGACAAGAAAATGGAAAAGACTGGCACACCTCCAGTGTGGCACTAATATTAATCACCTCATTGCATTTCTTCCTTTGTAACCACTTTAGATTGTGATAAAAACAAGGCTAGGATCGAAATGCATTGCAATCCATATTAAGCTCATAAATTAGCTTACAGTATCATTATCAAAATTCTTTTCATATTATTATCGAAATCCAAAGATGAGAAATAAATGGAAGCCACTAAGCACTGCCTGCTATATAAAACTTTTCAATTTGGAAACTCTGACTTTCGAATAGAACTGAAAAACCTGAGAGCAGTTCCCACAAAAGGTCTGATCCACTAAGTTCAGATGGACCAAACTTCTGCCAAAGAGAACTCAAAATTTTTCATCCTGCGCTAAGCTAAAAATTTATTGCAATTGAAACTTCTGTACAGGACAAGTCTACTCCACACCAAAATAGATAATAAGTTAAATTCAAGCTCAGCAAAAAACCAAAGCAGTACAAATAAATCAACCAAATCAAAAATAGAAACATTTGGCGACCGTGGACTGGATAACATCCAATCCCCCTCAATAAAAATATTTCTATACAAAATACATAATGCTATCGTTTTCCAATTGCAATGAAGTCGCATAATGAAAAAAATGCCAACTTTAATACCTGTCAAATAATAATGTAAATATGAATGAATCTGAAGATGTGAAAGACAAATAACTGCAACTTCCGGCGGTATAAGCGTATGAAAAATATAAAAAAATATCTCAGTGCTCTAAGTCGGATCAGTGACTTTACATCTACTTTATGCAAAAAAATAATTACAGAATTTACATCTCATTTTTTTTCCTTCAATTCCCAATCAGAGTATGTTAAAAACTATAAAAACAGAATAGCAAGAAGCTGTCAACATTTTTGTTCAGAAACTGTAGCCATTGACTGCAAGTTGCCTTATAACTAACAAAAGTTCATTGGTGAGCACTCATTTATAATATTTGTATAACATGATTAATCACGAAAGAGCACAGTTAAACGAATACTCCAACAAGTAAAAGCAACTCCTCAATTACCCGTCTAATATACATTTGCTACACCAAAGGCAAGTATAATAACACCAGTCATATTCAATTCAATAATTATTTTAGCACATAAATGTCACATTTTTAGATTGTAAGAAAGCCTCTTCAAATTTCCTCATCTTTCAATGTCGAGCTTAAATAGCAAACAGAGCCAGGCTACTACAATCCACAATGAGAAAATAAGTTAAGTCAAATATTTTGACTACATCAGTACAGACGAATTTTACAAACTTCCTTACTAAATTACGATTCTTCATTCTGCTTTCTTTTTTTTTGAAAAAAAGAATAAAGAATGTAATTTTTGAGGCAAACCGGTTCCTATCAAACTATAAATATGCATTTAAAACTATAAAAAGCAAAAACACCATCATTTGTAAATACGTAAGTATAACCTAAAAATTTCTTAATTTAAATTTTCTGCTATTCACTCCAATTGAAACTCTTGCAATGAAATTCAAGAGTGGAAAGCGGAAAAAATAAAAGCATAATACATTTTAAGCCGCATGTTTAAATCTATTAAGAGAACGATATTAAGATATTGACATAACTTAGCGACCATGTATGCTAAAATTAATCGAGACAGCCTCAAACATAAATACTATTTAAAAGGAAAAATAGGCGATATTATTAAAGAGAATATCGTACCAGTAATTTTGGTTATCTCGTATAAAATAGTCAAAAAATAAAATAAAAAACAGTGACAAACTCTATTAATTTTGTCAACCATAAAATATTAACAATTACAAAATGTGCAAGAAGAACAGAATTATTCTACTACACATCAATAATTTGTTCTGTTACTGATAAATAAAACAGGATCAAATCATAATAAGACCTATGGTTAACTCCAAACAGATTCTTTCTTTTGATTTTTTCCAAAAGTGATTCATGATACAATTTGCAATAATTAACTTGAAAATATTACTCTACATTATTCCCATAACTAAGCGAATGCTTTTTTAATAACTTAGTTGACTTAATTTCTCAACAAATGGATGGCACTGTTCACCAGTTACTCACATATATTATTGAAAAAAATAATCCACAGGTTTTTAATAATATTTAATCTCCTTCAATTTTTCATAAAACCTTACAAATAAACTCATCAACGCAGAGTTGAACTACCAATGCTTAAAGAATCATGTGATGACAGAGGTACTTTGGATGTCAAATTTGTGGTATTTGACTGCTGCAGCTGATACAATCTCTTCACCATTTCTTCCAGGCGTCGACGTGCTATTTGTTCTCGATTCACCGTCTTACTGAGTTGAAGTAACTGCTGAAATTTAAAATCCATAGAGAACGCCCTTATTGAGTTATTGGAATAAGTGTATGCTTTGCTTTAATATTATTTAGACCATTAAAAACGTAATCATACCTTTTGTATACTGCTAAGTTGATCTTTCAACGCATATACCGTATCGACTAAACTTCTGAAAATTAAAAGATCATGATTAATAATCATCCTCCGATCAAAAAATTTCATTGGCATTTAGATTACAAATGAAGTAAATAAAGTTAGCTGAATGATCAGTAGAGTTAAAGGTTTAAATACTATAAGCATTCATTTATTCTAGAATTTATTGAGGGAATGAATTCCTGAATTGATTTTAGTTGAATATGTCAGAACTTAAAAGAGGACAATCAGACTTGGTTTGCAAAGAGATACAAATTGTTTGAAAAATTTTTTAAATCAAGAGTTGAAATTTTTGGAGTAGGATTTCACATTTATATCAAAACCACTTTTTTTGTACACAGTGCCATGATGCATTGCAGTACTAACTGTTTGATTTAAAAAATTTTTCAAACAGCGAAAAAAAAAGCTTATCTTTAAATATTACATCAATATGACTACTGTATGGATTTTCCCTGGACACAGAACTTAAACTTTTTTATATATTCTAACTTACTTCTCCTTTACAACAACTTGATCACCGACTACTTCTTCCACAAATAATTTTTCATTTTCTGCTACTATTAACTGAGGTGGGTCATATTCTTGATTAGCTAAAGGATGCGTTCCAGTACTCATAGCTTTTAATGACGGTGTTGTTGAGCAATAACCCTCTACAATTCGCAGCAGAAAGGCATCCTCTTGATCTCCCTGGGATACTGAAAAGACGATTCCAATTGTAGATTTATAAGTTGACAATAATTTTTCCAACTCCGTTTACTTCATTCTGCTACATTTACCATATATAACGCTACTACAGAACAAAACATAAATTACTTCAAAATTCTGTAACATTATAAAGGAAGAGATAAAAATTAAAAAATAAAATATTAAAAATTGTAAAGAAATCAAGATGAGACATAAACCTTCTTTTCGCAATTTTATGTTTGTTTTTCTCGAATAATCGACAGCGTAATTGCCCCTAGCGGCCGGAAAAGGTCGTAAACAATATCCTGAATACATTTTAATCCGTTTTGAACGAATATCCTTCGAAGTGGAGTTTTCATTAATCCCTTCAGGCAATACCATTTCTAACTTATGATCAAATCGCAATCCTGACGGAAGTCTAAATAATGTCTTTTTGAGAAACAATAATCAATTACTAAAAAAATTAAAATAAAACATAGATGGAACTCACACATTTTTCTTAGCATTATCTGCTTTAACTGCAACTGGAAGTTGAGAAACTTCTGCTTTACGTAACGGCGATATTTCTGCCTGGAAAAAAAATCTGGAAGCTTATCATTCAGTGTGAAAAAGTTTAAAAATTCTACAACGTCTTTTAAAAATTTTTAAGTATCAAAAAACTACTGTACTCTTCATCTATAATTTAGTTGAAACCTGTAAATTATATGCTCAAATGACATTTTAATGATGTGTTATTTGTGTTTTGTTGAGTTTTACTTTTGAGTCAAGTTGCTGAATTCATATTTTCCTCTAAAATCTGCATTCGTTTCAAACAATGGACACAAATTAGATGCAAAGATAATTTGAGTATGAAATAGAAATTGAAGAAAGATGAAGAGGAAAACTAGAAATGAATACTGCAACGAAACACTCCCTACATACCTACACATAATCAGCAGTGTCCACATCTGCAATGAAATGTATCGAACAACATGCTTATATAGCACATTAAAGGAATACAAACAATTTTTTCCCTGTTTCTCTAATGAAAAATCCTCAACACAAATCCTGGAAGCACTTATGACTATTATAACCTATTCCAAACGAGTCTCAAATTTTAATGAGGTGAGACTTTATTACTCAAGAGTAATACAAACAACTCTAAGAAGAAAAACTAAACTAATTTACTGGCTGATAGCTGATAGCTGTTCGAACATTTCTTAATTTAATCGTATACCAAGCTTCATGTACTTCTCACTGTATTCAAATGGCAAAACAGTATGCTTGTCGAGATATCCTGCTACTAGTTACTCAAATACAAACGATTTATTTAGATTTGTGGACTTGCTTTGAGAGAGAAACCAGAACTAATAAAATAATGGTACATGTTTATGAATCCATTGGAGTGAATGGTGGCAAAACACGAAACCTGGAGGCATTTAAGGCAACATGTCGCTTCTGAGGTGCACCCTTCATCCGACATTGAACGTTGGGTCAACGCGATAAAGTAACGCAGACAGATGATGCTTGTGCTGGACAAAGTATTATTTTAGCAATATTCTACTATGTGTCAATATTTATAGATGAGAAAAAAGTAATTCGAAAAAAAAATCAACACTGTCAAAAGCAAATGGGTTATGTGCTAAGTGAGAGAAACAAGAAGCACCAAACATTTACTTGGGCATTCGAACTATCTAAGCATAATATTTCTTTCTTCAACATACTATATCAGAAAAAATTGCCACTTCCACACTCATTAGCTACGCTTCTCATAATTTTGCACTAAAAGTATTCCTCTTTAATTGGGTTGATTAAATATGTGTTTTTGCTTATTGATGAACTGAATATTTTGCATGCACGTGTGAAGTCTTAAAGAGAACTGAAGGCCTCATTTCCTGACCAAATGAAGAAGTAATTTCTGCTCTACTCTGACCAACCCAATCAAATTATCAATAAAAGCAGTATTCAGAAGACTAGCAATGATATAATATATATAATAAAGTACTGAATTTCAAATTATACAAATAAGTACTGTAGTTTCAAATACCTATATGAAGAGCGAAAAAATGCAAAAAACAGATCCTGAAAAAGTAATCTTCTTGTTTGCACTGAAACAGAAATGCAGAGGGAAAAAGAAATCAAAGAAACAAATAACTTTGATGGTTTAGAAGGAAAAAGCAAGAAATTTAAAAAGCAAATGGAGCTGAGAAAGCTTCTCAAAAAAAAAGAGAAAAAAAAGGATGAAAAAAGACCTTTTAATACGACAACAGAGAAGGAAAAAGCATCAGTTATGTTAATTATACTACCACCTTAATCTGCATTTGAGTTCTGAGACTGAAGCTGAAAATTAGCAAGCTTCAGCTCCTGCATACGCGCCGAAATCACAACTATCAATCACAAATTCATCACAATAAGTATCCGTAATCATCATCACTAATAATGTTGTACATGAAATGATAAGGAAATAAACACACCATCAATTCCAAGTTCTCTGATTCACACCTATTAAATAAGGAAAAATATTAAAAACTAAATTTGCAGACAATAAAACTATAAACGTATTAATATTAAACACGCTGTTTATTAAAAATATCAAATATGGCTCCTAGCATTCAAATGAGATGTATTACCGCAGATGACATACCAGCTGAGACGAACTATCTTGACTTAACAAACCTTATCCAGTGTACTGATCACTACTCAACTGCAGTAGAATCAGAAAGATGATTCACCAAAATCTTGACCTCAAACATCGCTCTTTATTCATAGCCATAATTGTAGGATACATTTCACAAAGTCGTTGCGAACCATTAATCAGAAAGTTTGAAAACCAAAAACCTAAGTTGCTTCAAATTCTGTATCAGTAAACTAAACTAGTTCTCAACTGATTTATAAAAACGAGTGAAATCCACGAAACAATTGCTTCTTTTCTTAGCGAAATTTTATGGCAAGAAAGAAATTAAGGATATACCGATATCAGCTAAATTCGAGTATTACTTTCTGATTCATATCAAAAGTAGACTAATTTTAATTGCAAATGTAGGAGCAGGTCAAAACAGACCGCATTACTTGCCAACAGTAGAGGAGACGAGAGAAATGCAAGACAAAATTTATGGTATTTCTGGCAGCTAAAAACGAAGACAAAAATGTTTGGATTGGAAGTACTGAGAGACGAAACAATAAGACTCAAAAAATAAAATAAAATAAAGCTCGCATTATTCACTGAAAAATTATACTGATGAGAAAAATGCGAATCCCTCCTACAAAAATGAATTGGCTAATTCCATTTCATTAAAAGTTGATATCCTTATTTATTTCTTGTCTACATTACAATATAAAAGCAATGTTTACATCAATTGTAAAACTAATGAATGCATTTCATTGAAATCAGAATGAATTTTCAACATTTATTAATGGTTTTCAAGAGATATAAGTAGATGCGGTAATGTGATATGAAGCTTATCTATGTTTTAAAAACAAAACTTCTTCACTCAATTTTCTCTTTAATATGAAAATTCCCACACAGATTTCATCTCAACGCCTGATAATCAAGCTCTAAAATATAGATCAGTATGTAAGCATCCTATTTTCTTACTTTTGTTCCAAGCTTATTAATAAAAATATTTGAGAATACAAATCTTATGTTCAACTCACCATACTACATATGCTGTTTAGATCAATTTTTTGAGGTCCTGAAGGTGAAAGTTCGCAACAGTAGTCATCAATAGTTAAATTAGTACAATAAGCAAAAGCTTCGGTCCATCTCTGCAGTTCTTCATTCGATAAAAAATTCATTGCTATTTCCAATGAACCATTATCTTAAGAATGTTACTGATACTAAATACACATTTTAATAAATAGACCAAAAATTCACAACTCAACACAAATAAGAATCGAACGGCTTTATTGTATATACGGTACGAACTATCCCAAAATCCACTCATTTTAATATAATAAAAAGAAATGCATAATCGAAAATTGCAAAATCGCACAAACTGAATGCATTTAGATGCTTTCTGAAAAACAAAACTGAATCAAAAGTAACAAAGCTAAATGTGCTTTAGTACAGCATTTTCCATAAAACTTGAAATCAAAACTGACTACGTAATTAATATATTTCTTATCGTACAATGAGAATATTAAAAAATTTTTCAAAAAGTACCGTTGCACAGAATAAGTGTCATTTTATTTTCCGCTTTTTTTAGTGTTAATTTATCAAGGAAAATTTTCTTCTTCAGAATGTAAGAATTTACGTTCGAGGTGATTTCTAGAATAACCATAATTGTTGGAAACAGTATGACACATCTGAAATCAATCGGAAAACATGATAGAAATTTAGCTTAATGCTAAATATCTGCTTTTCAAAAATATAATAAGAATTGCAATGAAATAACCATATATAAAACGTAGAATCGAAACAAAATATAGCCTGAACCAAAATAAAATCAGATCGTAAATCCCAAGAATAGTAAATTTTATTTCACAATATTTTGTACACATGTTCCTCTTACATGCAAAAAGACTTTTTTCTAGTACTGAGAAATACGTAAGATTTACCGATCGCAAGATAATCCTTCTTCAGTAGAAGCTTTTACATCGTCTACAGAAACAATGCTCATGTATAAAACATCCCCGAGTTTTTTTAATTCATCTGATGATAAACCATCAATAAAGCCAGAAGAAAGTAGTTCCAGTTGCATTTCTTTCTGCTTTCGTAACGCTCCACAATAGTTCTAAATATTAAGTTAAGCTAATAGTTTCTGAATACTTTCTTGCATAGTATATATATGGATTTGATTACCTAAGTTGAAGGTAATCGTGGATGGATGTACTTTGTCTGACCTCCCCATATATTATTTTTTACTGTTTCTAGTTTCTATTCACATCTTTTTTTTACAAATTTACCAGAGACATTATGATAGTATTATGCAAATAAATGACGACAGTATCAATGCAAACAGCTACTAGAACAAAAGCAATGCTATCTGCACCAAAGAACATTGTAATTAGAAGAACGTAACAGCGATAAAAATGGTAGTAGAAGGACGGAAAATTGCAGCAATTAACCAGATCATGTAGTGGCTGCTCCATTTCAGAGGCGCCTTCCAAGAAGAAAAAAGACGATTATGTTCATGCAACCCCTCGTTGTGGTACTTCTGATGCGATTAAAATTAGACGGAGTAAAGTACAGAAGATGCACATGGTGAGAGCAAAAACAAAAAAAATATTACTGTTTAAAAGTTAGAAATCTCAAAGTACATGTGTGTCGATTGATTTGTAGTCAGGATACAAAATGCATGACAAGGAAATGGAGAGTGAGTAGAAAAAACCGCATATAGAATCACAATAGAAAAAAGGGAGAATGAATGAGATTGAAGAGGAAAGTTCCGTGCAAGACGTAAGAGAGCACTGTACTAATGTACCTGAATATACAATTAGGATGATTACGCTCGAAGCACTCGTTCGTGGAATGAGGTTCTGCATCGTAGATATTCAAGCAAAATACTGAACACTGTTCTTGATCGCTTATGAAGGATGCTGAGAGGAAGATAACCATTGTGCAGTTTCCCCTATTGCGAAAAGTTGATTATATCGTAACAATTCTTGAAAGAAAAACTTAAACAAACAGCAATATCTCTGTGTGCAATTGCTCTCCCGGAAATGAAGAAACAAATTTTGCGATTACTGAGTATTGCACGTCGTTCCTTGTTGCAAAAGCGGTTCTTAGAAGAGTCAGAGTAGCATAACATTTACTTTGAACAAAATGCGCTTTACGAGTATAAGGTTTATTTGGACATAAAGCAGAAATACCTGGTACTGATGCAAGAGGCTGAGGGACATCAGACAGACCAGACAAAGTGAACGCGAAAAATAATTTCGGAGAATGTAGACCAACTCTTAGCTGAGTGGTGACCAAACGAAGAGTGAATAACAGCTATAAAAATAAGTGCGGATCAACCGGATATCATGATCTCTGATAGGAAGCCATGCGACAGAGTTGGCATCACTGTTCAGGACAAGTTGACTGCAGTTGATATCGAGAAAAGGCGAAAGTATGATGTACTTGCTGATAAACTCGGGTAAGAGATGTGATACAGAACGAAAATAATTCTGTACGTGATGCTTGGAATGAGAAAGATAACGAACTTCCATAAATGGTACATGAAGGAGATTATCAAGGCATATATCTAATCGATATGCTCGATAGTATCTCATTCGATTAGATTCCACGATGATGGATCAACTTGGACCAGCATAAAAAAATTAAGCCAGAGATGGTATAGTCAGAATGTCGAAATATAATCCAGTGCAGAAAAAAAATTAACCTTTGTGTGATACTGATTGATTACATCGTAACAATTCTTGAAAGAAAAACTTAAACAAACCGCAATATCACGAAATACAGCAGCAGCACGCTGAGTATCCCCTCGATCAGGATGACCTTCGTGCATCCCACGTTCCAGTTCATTAAGAACACTTGGATATGTTTCCAAATGTCGAAATGGGCGACTCAATCCAGATATAAGGTCTTTTAATAACAGATTCATATCGTTAAGAATTTCTTCGTAATAATTTCTAAAAACATTACTGATCTAAGCACATAATTTGATAGAAAAATAGTACTGAACATACTTGAAATATGAGTATTGTAAATTCACAACCAAGGGACAACACAAAAGATAGTATGAGGGGATTGATGAAATAATAATCAAATACTAAACAATACTCTTTCTATATTTAACGCACTACTTATTACTACTTACTTATTACTGAGTACAAGATCGACTGCTTTCGGATGATTTTCACAGTAATGCCTATAAAGCTGCCGTAAATTTGGCGCTGCTTTTAACAGTAAACCACCGATTCTTGCATTGGAGGAATCCTTTTCAACCGCATTTCTGATAGCAATTGATAAGTCACGCTGATGTACGACAAGAATATGTAAATTTCCCGCAAGAATTTTAAATTCTTTGTCAGAAATTCTGAAATCAATACAATTAAATTAATGGACAACACATTTGATTTAGAAAACTTTTACACAAGAATTTCTTACAAAATAATTCAAGCAAAGAAATTCATTTTTAGTGGGTGGAAAAAACTACTTATTTGAATCTCTGATTCTAGTTAATGTATCGTTGTTAAATGAAGTAATGCCATCAATATAACGTGATTCTGCCTCCAAGAAACTTTGAATCACCTAAAAATGCACAAAAAGCCTTGAATAACACCAACATTTAATAAATGGTTACGTTTACAAAACCAACACAACTCAAGCTACTAAGACATCTTTATTTTCAACAGCGCTGATAGTATTTGAGATTTAAAAAAGTACTTTTCAAAGTATAATATTTGAAGTAGAGAAACAAAAACAAAATAATTTAAAAGTGAGTTTAAGATAGTTCTTACGACTTAAATATTGAAGGAAACATCAAATATTAGGGAGAACACAATATTTCTATACCTGTTCTCGATATGCTTGCCGACTAGTATCACTTGAAAATAATGGTGACTCCTTCATTGCATCAGAAGATGAAAGATGTCCACTTGAGGTGACAACTCCATTACTTCGAAACCGCAAAAATCTTTCTAGAACATTCAGTTATAACTTCTGTTCTATGACATTTCAGTTATTATTAACCGATTTTTTTAACTTACAATAAATGACTAAACAAAAAGTGTGGACAAATCATTCCAATAATTTATATCAAAACTAATACCAGATTCTTGAATAATAATTACATAATTTGACGGAAACCATCCGGTATTTGAATGTAATGTTCCCTCCCACCAGCCTTCATCTAATTGCTGTGTTACAGTGATAACATCACCTTTCCGAAAAGAAAGCTGAAAATATATTTCTCAATACAATTTATGTTTTTTTAACCATACAAGCAATTGTTCTATTAATGAACACAACTCCTTCTAGCACTTAAGATCCGGGAAACAATGCCAATTATAACGGATGAACTCAATCACTTTTGTTATACATGTAGAATCACAATTTTTTCACAAGCGACTTGTTTCATTAGAATCTGAACAAAAAACAAAAGAATAAAAAGCAGTAAAAAACAAATATAAGTGCATTTTTTTTTCTTTCAGACTAATTTATCTTGTTATAAACAATCGGATAGTCTTGTGCTCCTTATTTGAGATATTACAAAGACGTTTTATGCTTTGCAGCTCAAGTAAAACTGGTCCAAAGGCATACAATCTGCTTTGGTATATATAAAATTTCTAAGATATGAAAAAGTATCCCAAATTATGGTCAAGACTTCAATGAAATATTGTCTATAAAGACGTAGACCATTGGTGAAAAATTTCGATAAAAAAAGTCAAAAATAATAATTTGTAACTCACTTCATCATTGTTTCGCCCCTTAAATGTATGTTTCGCTCGAGCATAAATAGTAACATTTTGCTGGTTACTAACGATACTACCCGATGATGATGGAAGAACTTTGTGCAGTCGTTCACTGCTACTTTCCATTGAACAATCAAATCCACTTCTGAAATAATAGGTCAGTTACGATAGAGGTTTAAATAATTGACAATGATTTAATGCTGAACACACCCAAAAACTGAAATAGTTGCCTCATTTTTCAAAAATATGACAGCTATAATGGATCAACTATGTTTACATGAGTTTATACAATGCATTCATTGCAGATATTTTAGAGGATGATGCCGCAGACTTATCCTAAGCGTTCGATTATGTAACTGGGATTTTTTTTGGAGTCACTGTTATTTGTTAAAAAGTGGATCTAATTACTGATGCATAAAATTAAACGCTATGACAGACCAATCTATTATAGCGTTTACTTCCACAAACTTTTACGAAGCAAATGAATTTCCTGATCAATTATGAAAAAGGACTAGTTGTAAGTGCACAGTATAAACGCTATTGGTAGCACAAAAGCCCATAAACCATAATCAGAAATGTTTTGCATCGTCACCAGCAAATGTTTCTTCTTTTTCGTTTTTCATATTGACATCCTACTTTAACTCAACAGGTGTAACTCCAGATACTGACTTCACAACAGTTTGATCTGCTATCTTTTTATATCCTCAATTCAACTTTTAATTACCTGTTGCATTCGAGACCTACGTTCGGTTTAAAAAATAGTTTTCAGAATCGGAACAAATTTGCTAAAAAGTCTCTAATCGATAAATCGAGTTAATTCCGGCTTGTTACAATGAAAGAGAGTTCTAATTACTTTAGATCTTCCGAGAAACCTATTTATTTTATTAGTAATTACCGCTACTTTATTTTGCAATGCCAAGCAGTGCGAGCAAGCTGCTTACTCAAATATCATCCTATCAAGAAGTAAAAATCATGTGACTGCAAAGTTTACGTGCTAACTGCATACTTCACATCGATTACTAGATAACCTTTCCACGTAACACGCAGAATTCGCATATAAAATTCGAGACCACTACTTCGTTAACAGATTGATAATGCTTCAGTTTAGCATGTAGATAGGGTTCCACCAACGTATCATTGTATCTTGCTCGAATTTTATTCATCGGTACCTTAGCATCCGAAGTTTAAATAATAAGTCGAATTATATTGCATATACCTTATTGTTTAAGCTCACAACATCCATTGTAATGTTTTAGGCGCAGGTCAGGTGGTAGGTTGTCTTTACTTTTATTACTTCAGAGAGTATATGTGTGGTGACATGAGTTTTTGCACGTGTATGCATGGACCTGTGTTTCCTATTTGCAAGTGTTTGATCGCTCGATATGAAAATGTGATACTCACCCCATCACGTATTTAGTTTTCGCTTTTCCGTGCCCATCTGTCAAAAGTTTTTTGTCTCCTTCCATGCATTTAAATTCGTTAATATGTCTTGTCTGAGCGTTTCCACATATGTACCTACATCTACACCAATGCAATAACATGTTTATTTGTCAAAAAATTTTCCAAAATCTGTGCAAATGCTTTTTCTCTATCATTAAATAATGCACATTCTTGGACATACGCTTCGTACTATTTATTTGTTTTTTATGACTAGAATGTTTTGCATGCTCCTCCTCTCTAATGTATGGTTCTTACAGCTTGTTCAACAAGCTCTGAGAAGCTTATTGTTGTAACATGGTAGTCATTCAAATTGTTGATTGGTGCTCCTTTAATTCTTGTGTTTTTGCAGAAAATAGTTTTACACTAGATACGGATCCGTCCTATTCAGTTTATTAATACTGTCATGGCTGACCCCAATCAACAGTAAGTGCTCATTGTTTTGTGGTTGAAATAAATTATTGATTCCTGCATTTAGTTTTCCTTTATATGACTATTTAAAATCCTTAAAATTAGTGCTCTAAGTGTTTGTGTATTCACATTAATTGATCATATTTGTTTTCAGGCAAAAACAGAAGCATGGTGCTGACGTCGCTGACGGTAGTGAGCAGAATCACCCACCTTTGGATTCTGATGGACTGATTGAGGTATAAATATTGAAATTCATATCGATGAATGAGATTCCTTTACAGTCTATGCATACATTTTTTGAAAGTCATGGTGGCATTCTTTAAAGAGTAATTGGGATTTCGTATGTGAAAGTTTCGACGAAATGGGTTTGAAGGAGAGTCTTCTTCGTGGCATTTATGCATTTGGTTTCGAAAAACCGTCCGCAATTCAGCAGCGTGCTATTATTCCTTGTACTAAAAGTGAGTTGCTTGATCTTCTTAATGGTTAATTACCACAGAACAAATCAGTAGTTTTAAGAGGTTTTTCAATTAATAAGTTGAGTATTATTAAAATTTGATTTGCAGTACCGCTGCATGTGTCTGGTAATTAATTTAAAATAGCCGTTATCTGTTCGTAACTAACAATCGTTTTTCAAGCTTTTTTCAAGTGCAAGGTGTTTTGGAAAAATTCTTGTAAGTAAATTGCTTTTTGTCTTCAGAACTTGATGTTATCGCACAGGCTCAGTCTGGAACAGGTAAAACAGCCACATTTTCGGTAGCAGTGCTTCAGAATATCGATGAAAGTATTCCACTAGTTCAAGCTCTTATTATGGCACCTACTCGTGAGCTTGCTCAGCAGGTATTATCATGCATGAATAAAAATGAAGTGGTTAGAAAATATGTTACAGATGGTTGGTCTTTCAATTCGTTAAATTATAATCCATATGTTTTGGATTCTATAAAACTTTATTGCTGGAAAGTGTTTTTGCGGAAATTCAGGATCGAGCTGTGATGATAGAACTTGCCCTCACTGACAGAGAAAGATGTAATTGCATTAATAATTGAGCTCGACACATACCTTTCGTTTTTTTTTGAATACCTATCTTGAGTTGTAGTTTTACGTTTATGAGGTATATAGTCATGTCTTGTGGTATGATTTTGTTCACAACATAGCAGGAATTGTGATTTAATTTTCGTTTTGGTCAGTGTAGGTTGGTTAGCTTTTTTTTTTTTGCATGAAAAACAAAGTCAAATATTCTTTGCTACATTTGAGTAAAAGTTTGTTTGTGGAAATCACGAATTGATTGTTACTTTTCACTCAATTGTATTCGTCCAACCATTTAAGTTTTCAGATTCAAAAGGTTGTGATGTCCTTAGGTGAGTATCTTGGTGTTAAATGCCATGCATCCATCGGAGGTACAAATGTTCTTGATGATCAGCGTAAATTGGAATCTGGAGTGCATGTTGTTGTTGGTACTCCTGGCCGTGTCAATGATATGATTACACGTGGATGTCTCAGTAAGTCTCTTTTTTAGTGGTTTTAAAAGTAGAAATTAAAAATTATATCTAACACTTGTGATTAGTGTTGTCAAATATTATCAGCCTTATCGGCAGTGTCTTTGCACTCGTTTGTTTTTCTTGTAGGTTTCATGTAAAACCGCTTTTAGGCATGAAAACTTTATTTGTTTGCAACTGATACTATAGTTTAATTTTTACAATAAAAATTCAAGTTACGAAACATATAAAAATGTTCGTGTTGGACGAAGCCGACGAAATGCTGTCTCGTGGTTTCAAAGAACAGATCCATCATGCTTTCAGCTGCATGCCTGTCGATGTGCAGGTATTACTACTAATATTTTATTGCGACTAATATTACGTCCACTCTTTGAAGCTTGTGTTTAGCTAAAGTTGTTTTTATTAATTTTTGAAATGTATAAAGCCATTCATTTAGGTTGTGTTGCTTTCTGCTACAATGCCATCAGAAGTTCTTGAAGTTACAAGTAAGTTCATGAACAATCCCATTCGCATTCTTGTGAAAAAAGAAGAACTTACTCTTGAGGGCATTCGACAGTTCTACGTATATGTCGAGAAAGAAGTATTTTTTGGCTCTTTAAAATCCGTTTTATCATAAATTGTTTCAGCAATAATCAATTAAGCATATAAAGGAGCTTGGATAATATATGCAAGTGGGATTGAAGTATGGCACATTTCGGAGCTCAGTCCCCTTTACATTATGAAGATTCACTAATGCATCACATTTTTTTGTCAGTTTATTTCAGATTTATATTTCTATAGATAAATGCCAACATTGAAATTTCAATTTAGGAATGGAAATTCGAGACACTTTGTGATTTGTATTCTACAGTCAATATTACTCAGGCTGTTATTTTCTGTAACACACGTCGGAAGGTTGACACGCTTGCGTCTCAAATGATGAAAGAGAAATATACAGTATCCTGTATGGTAAGTTTCAGTATGCTCTTTCCAGAATTTTTAAGTGTAATTCAACATTTTGTACAGACAATGAATCAAATGCTCGAATTTAGCTTAAATGAAACTTTGCTTTCCGAAGATCATTTAAAGCGGGTAGTAGTGTTATGATCACACTGTTCCTTACTAGAAATTTTAAGCATGGAGATATGGAGCAAAATGATCGTGACATTATTATGCGTGAATTTCGTTCGGGATCTTCACGCGTTCTCATCACAACCGATTTATTAGCACGTGGGATTGATGTCCAGCAAGTTTCTCTTGTCATTAATTACGACCTTCCTGGCAATCGTGAAAACTACATTCATCGGTGAATTTTTGTTTTGGATTTTGCAGTAAGAAATCAAGTAGGAGTATGATTATTTTTATTCTCATCTATATAAAGAAAGAAAAGAAATCAAGTAGGAGTATGATTATTTTTATTCTCATCTATATACGTATTGTATTCCATGCACCGTTATTGAATTGTTCTCAGGATCGGTCGTTCTGGTCGTTTCGGTAGGAAAGGAGTGGCTATAAATTTCATAACGGATACTGATAAGCGGATGATGAATGATATAGAAAGCTTTTATAATACACAAATTGAAGAAATGCCTATGGATATTGCAAATTTACTTTAATTGTGTTCGGAATAATGGGATAAATATCGTGATATGATGTTTTTGTTATTATTATGGTTTATGGCAGTTGTTACTGTGTTCAAGTTCATTTGATTGTACCCTAAATTTTAGGACCGGTATGAGTCTGGTACTTTCAAAGTTGATAGTATCTTTTAATGCTCTCTAATGGGCTGGTATTTGTCCCTTGCGCAATGTGCAACATCTAGTTTTTATCGAAATTGTTTTAGTCGTTGTTAAGATACTTGAAATAATCAGAAATATTTCCTCACTGTAAGCACTGGAGGTGGCGCTTTGATTGTTCTGTTTTCCTTGACTTCTTTCGTTCCATTCAATTCGAATAAAATTTCTAAATGTTTTTGTTGTTGTTACATTTTTACTTCAACACCGCAATCAAGTTTTTGTTCAAGTAGTTGGGATTTTCAATGATTCCCTGTTGGCTCTGAGTTCCTTAGTCGTCAAGTATTCACTAGTAGGGTGTGGAGTTCATGTGTGGTAACAGCGGTTTCAGCAAAAAGTCGTGTGAGTGGCTGACTTTGATTAACATGGTGCATATTTTGTGGAGTAGAGAATTTGATTTCAATCATGGGATGTGGAAGACGTCGATTTGACCTTTGCGACTGTACGTGTGAGTCTCGTAACTTCTAATGAGTGCATCGAGAGTACTGAGGCATGGACCACCGTGTTCGATGTAATAACTTCGGATTACAAATTCCTTTACTTTTTTGTCTCTAAAATTCATTGTGTTTACTAGTTAAAAAAATAGCTGTGTTCAAAGATGACTTGATAGAAAATATGCAAACTTTGATTAATATCCGTCAAAGCTGCTTCAATACATATATTGGCAGTTTATAGCCAAAATGAATTAAACAAAGTTTATCGCGCGCACATACTTGTTTTCGATCAGTTCACCCATTGTTCGTACAAGCCAATGAAAGTACATTTTAGTAGATGCGTGGTAAACTACTGTAAGTGGAAGACGATCTATGCTCTCAAAATCCATCTGCAAACTGTTTGCAGTAAGAATCTTAAGCATATTTCAAACTGATTCTAATAATCAGTGATCATGTTTACGATAGCTTTTTGCAGGCAGCTATCTTTTCATGAAATTTGAGTAAATTAGTCTAATGTTTGAAGGTTGTAATGCAATGTCAAATACACGTCGTTGTTTGTCTGCCTGCCATTCTTCCATTTCAATTCATTAAAAAGTAATTATAATGTATTTTACATACGGAAGTGAAATTAAACTACCACTTATCACACATTTACGTTCTCACGTCTTTAGTGTTGCAGTATTATTGGCGTGATGAAAACATTAATTTTGAAAAGAAAAGTCATTTGCAATAAACAATAAAGAGATATAAAGAGCAATGAGGAACTGGTACAAGTAAGATAAATTTATTTATTGGACAGATTATCACGCACAGATTTGGTCTTTTAATGGTTTTGCGTTCACTGCAGTTTGAATGATGCAGTAGAGATGGAAGGACCAGCTTTAAATTTAAAAGGAGTATTTTCGGTTCCTGAATTCTGGCAATCTTTACAGTTTTTCATTCAAAAAAATTCGAAAATTTGATGCGAACACATTTAGCTTTGAGTAAAAAATTAATTCATTAAATCATTAATGATTTTGCACATTCTTCCAAATGAGAGCAGGATTTGCATCACATAATTATAAATTATTTACTGCTATTTCTGCTTCAGTCCATAAAGAGACTTTTTTGTATGAAAATACTCCATTTCCATCTGGATACTGCAGAAATCAATCCCTTCCTTGTAGCAACGGAGTAAAAAAACACTTCTAATAAAACCGCAACTGCGAAAAAGACTATTTCTCACAGTCTCTCAGCAAAATTCGCATAAATATTGAATTTGCAATATGGTAAAAATTTGTGGTTTATATACAGTAAAAAAGATTTCCAAAGTTTACCATGGAATTCCATTGATGGTATAGCCGAAATTCAGTACAGTGAGGCACATATGACTCAGCTTCATTTTTGGTACAAACACCAACATAACGCCATTTTGTATCTCCGCTTAATTTCGGTGGAACAACTTTGGGTCGACTGCCTAACAAAGTTTAAAATTCATTTCGCAAGATTTTTGTGCAGATTTCAAACTAGAAGTTTTTTTACAGCCTAATTCAAACTGTCATTTTTTCATTATTTTTACCAATTTTTAAATTTTGTGGTGATCTTCGACCTCGAATACATTTAGCAGAATTCATTTTGGGACTAGACTGCTTATTGTCATCTTTCGAAGAGAGCCCTTCACTTTTGTTTTGTTGTCCAGAAAGTTCAGAAACTTGCGAAGATTCATCCGAAGTATCATATTTTCTCCTTAAAAATGTAAATTTGTTTCCAAAAAACTTCAGAATCTTCAAACATCAATTTTCTTAAGAAATAACCTTCTAGAGTGCATCTTTCTTGTTCAAACTCAATCAAATTATGCCACCGACTGCTTTTCTTCTCGTTTTCTGAAGTGCTTTTTTGACTGTGCGAAAACTGTTTTATCACATTTTGTCAATAAATATGCAAATACAGAAAGCAAACAAGCATGCATCATGCAAACTTGAATTGAAAAGCAATTTCTTTCATACATTTTTCTCTTTCTGATATCTTTTTCAAATTTATGTATAATTTATGATAGAAAATCAGTGAATTATTCTTTTGAAGCAGAATTCAATTTAAATTTTAATAAGGAAAATATGAAATATAAAACTGCTAGCCCTCTCTAAATTTTTCCACGGTTCATTAATTAGTATGGCCTTCAGGTATATTTGTATTTTAATTTTCATTAAGATCTTTTTGAATTTAGCGAATTTTGATGATTTGGTGACATTCATAAACTTCCTGAAAAGTACGATAGATCAACCGTTCTTGTCACTGTTTTGAATTTAGATATCAAAGTTTTTAATATTATTATTTTAAAAAAAAACTATGTTTAACAAATTGTTCTCGCTAATTAATATGCATAGCATAAGTTTGAGTTTATTTACGGATAATTAAAAGGTTTCAGCTATTATCAGCATATTTTTAGAAATTATACATGCATATGTAGCTGGATTCTTTGTTTGTTGGCAGTGTATCTGATTGAATCGAAAAAAATCTTGCAAAAGCTAAGCAAAGAAGAAATAAATACACTGCTTGATCGATGTCGAACTAATAGTAATTAATTTATTGCATATTTGTTGGATGATTAGAAACATGACTGTTTACTTTAATGGATACCTAAAAAGTTGCTAATCGAGAGCGATTAAGACTTGAAGTTAGCGATTTCCGATCACATTCAAAATTCATTTCACGGCAACTTACTACTTCTCTTCATTTTTTTGCACACTTCCATAAACATCCGTACAAAACAGTAGGTAATTTGAAAAATTAAATAAGTATTCGTTAATTATTTTGACGTGCATTGTATAGACCACACGCAGATGCTTTGAATTAAAATGGAAAACTTTGAGATTCGAAAAATCACAACAAGTATAGAAAACAAATGAGTTGATTTCAAGACTAAATTGTCTAATGATTTTTCAGTTTTTGAAGAACGTGAAAGATTTGTTCGATCCACAACAAAATATGAGCGAAATGTACCATCCATCACACTAATGGGTGGCGAAAACGTGAAGCAAAATGAAGCTCCGTTTTCCATCTATTTGCACTATTCTAAATACGGTAAATTTTTGCTCGTACGTGCTTACGTCATTTGTTAAACAAGTTATCACAGAATCAAGTATGAATTACATCTAAAATTTACTGTTTTTCATATATGACAAATATTGAGTTTAATTTGACCTTTTACTCAGAAAACTGCGTGGAAAGCTGACTATAGCTTTGATAAATATTTCTTCAAGACTTTAAAAAACTTTGTACTACAATATTTTAGCTAACATTTTCTTTCACAATTAAAGCAAAAGATTTGCATTATTTCATACCTACAAAGTAAATAGCGTTATAATTAACTTCAAATATATGCACTATATAAGATGTAAGTACCAGAAAGATATTTGGGCTGAATAGAAAAAGGTAATTTACTTAATGATCTATTTACTTTATATAAAACCCAAAACTTTGAAAAATCGAATTGATCCAGACTTTAAAATTCAGTAAGACTTATTTATGATTTACAATTAGTAGGAAGCTAGAAAGTTATAAAGTATAGCTTCATAAATCGAAAAGTTCAATTTGTAGATGTTACTGCCAATTGCGCGGGTACACTGATAACAGATCGACACATTCTGACTGCTGCGCACTGTTTCATTCTTAAAAATTGTGAAACGTATCTGTTGTTTGTGATGATTTTTAATTTAATCTTTTCCCAGTAATTTAATGTCTATTAGAAAATACTGAATGGCCAAAGCTGCAAATTATTTACTGACTTTTAGGAAATCGGCAACTGATTTATTTCATTTTCCAATCAGTTAAGACTTTAATATCATTCAAAACAAGTCAGTGAACTGAAGAAAAGAATTGTTGAAGAATACTTCGGTAATTTTCAGAGGATCTGTGCTGACTTTCTTGAGCAGCGAATACTGGAAGGTATTTTATGGTGGTGGATGCTTACCTATCGCTAAGGCAACTTGTGCGAAATTCCAAAAAATGGCTCGAGCGGTACATGTGAAAAGTGTGAGTACATTCGCTTTGTGTAAGCTACTTGTTTACCTAAATGGATAAGCACGAATGATTTCACGTAGATGGAACTTATTTTTTTAGATATCAATTCCACAGGAATATCTCTCGAGCCCTTGTTTCCATAATGACATCGCTATTGTGACTGTGAATTATAAAATGGTTACTTTTTCATTATTTATTTTCTGAGCTTATCAAAAATTAATGTGTTATTAGTAATTTTTACTGTTCAGTATTTTCTCAATAGATACTACTACAAGATGCTGCGTGTGTTGCGAAGCCTCTAGAACAACTCCCAAATCAATTCGTACTTTACTCTCGAGGATCAAATCGTAAGCACTACTTTTTTGTCACTGTAACTTGGAGAATTGTCTGAAAATTAAATATTATTAAAATAAAAATGAAATTCCAACAAAATAATAACTGAAATGAAGTGAGTTTTAAAAGCTTATAAATGCCAAAACTAGCTTAAACATGTTACAATCTGTCAGACTACATAGATGTGAGCAGCCATTGAATCATTTAAAGTTATGTAAAATTATTAACTATTTTTTTTGTTTTTGTAATTTTTTATTATTGTTGATTTTTTTCATGAAAAATACACATTTTTTTGTGGTAAGCTGATGTTCACGAGATTCTTTTGAGATTTAGAGATTGATGATCATAATAGGATAATAATATCACAAAATTTTTGTACCTTTACTAGTTCTTAGAATAAAAATTCATAACATTAATACTGCTGTTGTTCTGTTTCATTATGACTGTTAAAAAATTGTGCTGCTAGCTTCAGATCATAACTTTAATGAATTTATAAAGCACTGAAACTACCAACACTTCTCAAAATTTCACTGCATTGCAAATATATTATTAAAATGCGCTGCAGACGTGATACTGTAATTATTCACAGCAAAAATTATGGAAAAAATCACATCTCTGATGACAATCAACGTGTCACGAATTGACTGCGAAAAAGATGAACTAAGCAGTGATGTGAAGGCAGATCAGATATGCACGTCGGAAATGTCAGAGATGAATATGTGCGCGGTAAGTGATGTCAAGTCTGGGTTTCAATGCAAGATCAAGTTCATGATTTAGTGCTGGGAAGGAACTAGAAATAGTTACTAAATTAATGCACATAATTCTCCAAACAGGGCGATAGTGGCTCAGGACTGATGTTCAAGAATAGTAATAAAACTTGGACAGTTGCTGGAGTTGCCTCTGCTGGAACAGATTGCAATATCATCGATATTACTATGCAGCAGCGAAAAGGTTCGCAAAAATTGAGAGAACCCTAGACAGACTCGTTAATTTGAGCTAAAATTTCAACTGAACTGAAATTGGAAGGAAGGACAATCATTTTTATGAGATTACCGTAGTAATCAAATTGGGTTACTCTTTATAGTGCTCTTATTTATGTACTACTGTCCTGCATTCACGAAAGTGCCTGAAGGACTGACTGATGTAATTTCAGACAGAACAAAAGTTAGCAATCAACGAATTCCTTCCGTTCAAATTAATTTGTTCTCTTCCACTTTTGTCTAATTTAGCTCAGTGCTAATGCAAAATTTTAACAGAAAAGTATCAGAAACATTCGGAAATTTGCAGTAAATCAAGAAGCAATGAATGGTGTAAAGTTGATTGGAAGCGTATTCACAGATGTCAGAATATATTATCAGTTTATCTGTCAACACACGGGTCTCTGTTATGATGACTTCAGGAGTCTGACCAAAGCTTTGCTAATCTAATATCTGATCAATAATAACTCTATAATTATTATTTATTTTTGCAATCAAAAAGTGCATATTATCAACTGTTGCAAGTGATTTTCTTTCTAGTGAATCTAAAAATGGAATCAATTTGGTCAAGAAGCAGTTGAATTGTTTTATGATTTCGCCAAAAAATAGTTTCAATATATTTCAAACAAATAAAGAATACTAAGATAGTAATGTGATTGTGAAAGGCGAAAATATAATAACAATGATTAATAATTAATAATAATAATTATCATTATTTGTTGACAACCATTAATTATCAGTACTAATATCAGTACTAAAGGTACTTTTTTAATCATAAAAATGCAATTACGAGTATTTTTACTTCATTATTCAGAACAGTCAGGGATTTGCTGATGAACCATAGCAAAAATGCCTCCAATGTTGACCAACATTGTGGTCACTATGCAAAGTCATTTCGTCATTGTCCTTAATGCCATCATTTTTCATTGTTGCCATTATTATTTTTTTGAATAGACGCAACAAAAAATGCACAGAAATGGTCATAACAACGAGTTATTGTGAGGTCCATTTGATTAGAATGTTATAGAAGTATGCATCAAATTGCAAAGAACATTACTGAGGTCAGTTACCGTAGTCATTTCCCTGAAAATTTAGTCAGTATTTTCAAAAATTTGCCATTAACAGGGGTATAATCAATCTAGTAATAAAAATGGAAGATGTGATTTACAGAGATAGGCGAAATCATTTTCGGTCAGTAAAATTGCACGTTTTTTGCGCATCACTGCAATTAATTACTAAATTTCATAAATTGAAAGGGTTTCAAGCACAATATGCAGAATCTGTTTCAATTGCATACTCAAAAGATAAAATTTTTGGTCGACTAAGCGTGCCAAGTTATGACACCTCTCATATTCTGTGATAGTTCCATCATCAGTTCAAACTTTATATTGCGGGAAATAAAGTGCTTCCCACTTATTTTAGCAAAATAAGAAAAGATTTTATGCGTAGCAAAAAGAAGTAATCAAGAATTAAGTAACACGTAATTCACTCTTTTCACTTCGATGACTTTTTTATTCATTTTACAGATTCTTCAGCTGGACTCCAAAGACTCCAAATTCTTCCCAATGCTCGTCGTTTACTTTTACTTCATTGAGGAAGCTTGCTTTGAGCACAATAAAATGCCCTAAAGATGAAATTTATGGCATTCAGCTTCAAAAGTTGAAATGGGAATGCTTAAAGCTTATGCATTCATTTGTTGAGTTGAGACATACTCAAATATGGTTTTTCAACTGACTGTAAAAAAATTTATGTCGGTATTACGGTAGTTTTATTTCTGAAAAAAAGATGAAATCGAAAGCTGCTAGTGGGATGCAAATTTTATTTCTATTTATTGCAGTTTTTATTACTGGGAAACGTATCAGATTTTATTATGAGAACTACATTTACAGCGTACAAAAAATACAAATTCACACCTAGATGTACATTTTTTATACGACAAAAATACAAAATATTTTATCACTTGCGTCACTGATAACCTGATAATTGTTGATTTCTACACTAATCGGTTTAAAGATTACCTTTTTTGATTACCAAACCATCGATCGTTTCACAGCCAATCATTTCTATGATACTATCATATTTTAAAAGAAGTCTACGTCATGCATAACTGAGAATTTCAATCTATTCAAAAACCCGTTTGGCTCTGCTAAGTAAAGATTACATATATAAAATATGGTAATAATGCAATGGAGGTTAGTGACTTTACTACATTACTAATAATGACGCTGATTGTGCTTTGACACTCGCGTTATGTTCTTTGGCTACTCAGATTTGTTGTGCTGATCTCCGTTGAGGCTTCATTCTAGTACGATCCACAGTCGTCATCGAATGAGATACTTTCGAACTCTTTTTGAGCACTAGAAATTGGGTCTATGCCTCGATATAGTCAGATATATCAATCTCCTTTACGTAACGTTTATGGAAGTCGTCACTGTTCAACGTCTTCAACTTTGCCAGATTCTAATTTCTAAACGTATTGCTCTCTTGAAAGTCAATAGTATTGCGCTTCATCTTTTCGCATTGTGATAGTTTAATTTCTATAAAAAATGAAATCGAAAGCTGTTTGTGGGATGCAAACTTTTTTTGACGTAACTACATTGATGAATCCGACATTGAGGGCTTACTCATTACTTTCCATCTGTGTAAGGCCTTGTGTGATGAGTTTTCCTTCTTATTTAAATATGTTTGAGTGCTTTCTGTGCTGCTAATAAATTTTCAGCGGTTGTATTGTCTAAGAGGTCAATTCTTGCACGCATATGAAACGAACATTAAAATTGATAGACAAATAAACTGTAATTCCGATTATTTTCTGGAGATTCCTGTTTCTGTTTCAGTTTATAATCAACTCCACTGTTTAATGGGTCGAACACGTATAAATGTTGCTCAGTTACGGCATTTTACATATTAATCAGAGGACACAGCTCAGCAATTATAAATTTCCCATATGTCTAATTGAACTGATCTGCACATCACGACACAGTTTTATGAAGATGTATATTTATTCTTCTCAAGCAAACAGTGGAAGAGAATGAATTCACACTGTGACTTATTTATGTTCAAACTTGTACTCCAAGATGACAAATTCAATGGTACCTACAGATGAAACACATATTAACTTACAAATGCAAACAGCACCTGTCATTTGTACAGAAATCCACTCAGTGCTGCCAATATTTTGACTTTTAAGCAAATTTTACAAATTCAAATGAAAATGCTCATTACGACATCATAGCTATTATCCTCGCATTACTGAAATATTCATTTTCAACCGTTTGGATTGTGCAATTAATTACATATGACATGAATTAATAAAATTAATACTTCAATTTCCGCATCGTACGATATTTGTCGGGCAAGCATTTTTATGTGCACAAATTCTAGCATTAACATTTTTTACAGGAAAGTTTATAATACAAAATAACATCACAAATTATTTCATTCAGAGCCAAGACATTGCACAGAAAAACGGAAAAATTATGAACAATTAATTATGCATTTATCAATTAATTATTCATTCAAATTCGGACTATCAATTAATCATTCAAATTTCGTTACGCTCGATTGATTTGCGTCTAATTTGAGTTTCGTTTAACAGATCGAGACAAATATCAAAGTTTTTTCAGCTTCTTTTCTCGTAATTTATTATTTTCGATAGTGATGGGTTCTGCCCAATCAAATGTATACATTCAATAAGTTTTCAACAACAGTCACTCTGACAATAGCAAAAATGAAATCAGACATTAACTGAGATAAATAATGGGATAACAAAAACAATGGAAACTTGTTCGAAAAGCCCGAATATAGCTTAATACTATACTGAAAGTGAAGTTTTGCTCATTAGAAACGAAAGCCCAACTCTTTAGATCAGGAAAATTGTAATCTTCAACTCAAAACTTCTGCAAAAGAATCAAAAATACGAAATTCCAATTTGATTTTGAAATTCTAAATTTATGATAACTTCTCAGAAACTTGATTAAATTAAGGCTAAACATCAGATTTTGATCAAAGTAAAATGGTGATGTAATGGAAGGCACTGTGCTATTGTTCATAAAATCGTTCCAAAATAAAACTACGCTTCTCAAGTCGAACAAAAGTTTCAGAGATCAATGCACAATGATAAAATAAGTGATAAAGCCTTCATAGTTTGGTGAAAAAGTAAAATTAGTTAGATTATTTGATAATTAAATTCTTTCCATGTCTATATCACAAAATCAACAATCAAATTCAGATAAAGAAAAGCTTAGCAGAAGTCATTGCTAACATTGGAAGCAATCAAATGCTTGTTCTGAAATAAGTAATTAGACCTGCATATAAGAATGGGTTTAATAATTTCTTACTTTACTTAGTTCAAAAGTAGAACAACTCGATAAATTATTAGGTAGCGATGCACTAAAATGTGTGCGAATGTTTATTATATTTTCATTGGTGTCTAGAAGTTGTCAATGTTGACATTCAAACAAATTCCATCATATAAAATGTCGATATGAGATCATTTTAATTCCTTTACATAGTTTGCAATGTTACAAATTAATACCATCTAATTTTGTTCAAATTCGGCACCTAAAATTAAAGTGATTGCATTATTAATTTCAACTAGGAAGGAATTTTCGGAAGAACTCTACAATCAAAAATTTGACACAGAAAAAGATGAAAATGACTGCTCGCAAACTTCTAAACTTATTTATAACTCTGTGAAAGTCTCAAGAGCTATAATTAAATTAGATTTTCCTGAATTATATGTTTTGTGGTGAAATGAAGTCATGAACAATCAGAATAAAAATCAAATATATTATTTCGTTTTAGAATTAGAAGACTACAAATATGAGCGCTGAGAATCCTATGAGAAGTCCGAAAAAGAAATCTCGAAAACATTTCAAACAGTGACTATCTTCCTTGCAGTTTCCTTCTTCAGATACCCAATATCCTTAGAATCCAACACCTCACGGAATTCTCCGTTTACTAGTGGATCATTCGATGAATTACTAGACTGACATGCTTTCCTACAGCAACCACAGCCACAACCGCAGCGCATGCAACAACAGCAAGTTATGAGTAGTAAACCAAATAGGATCTGCAACGACTAAAAAATAAAAAATGATATCGAAATTATGAAAATTCTTTAAAAATAAGAAATGCTAGCAAACTTTTCTACTAGAATTTGTATTTATTATTATTCATTCTAGAGCATTACACCATAACTTAGTCATAATAGTCACGCAAGTTACCTAAGACTTTACGTGAATCATTTATTGCTGCATTATTAGGCCTGATGATAACATTTACAACACTATGACACAGTTAATTCTTCATTCTCAAACAATGCGAAATCTGCAGAGTATCATTCACTAAATGTTATTAGTCACTTCGCCATATTAAATTCTCAAAGTGTTCAGATACTACTATGCTTTGACAGTACAAACTATGCATAAATATATTCCGAATATTACTTCTAATCTCTCATCTGAATAGCTTTTAATTTGCATAATTCTATAATATATTAATGTGATATACTAACCAGAGCAATTAACATAATTATTGGGATGATGCCTGTGTTACTGAAAGTGATAAATGCTGAGACAGCAGGCACTTTTCGCTGTGTACAGATAAATTGACGTCGCTCATCTACGTCATTTCGGATCACATACGTGGTGCCACAGGGAATTTCACAAACTGCTTCACAGTCCGTCAAATTATCATAATGGTAGATTTCTGCAAAACATCAGTAAGTATTTCATGCTTTCATATCAAGTAAATTTATAGTTACGTTATACTAATCAAAGTGCAATACCCGTGATTTGAAATGATTTAAGGATA
Source organism: Thelazia callipaeda (assembly GCA_900618365.1). Taxonomy (NCBI): domain Eukaryota; kingdom Metazoa; phylum Nematoda; class Chromadorea; order Rhabditida; family Thelaziidae; genus Thelazia; species Thelazia callipaeda. The sequence goes on along the minus strand of UYYF01004319.1, from coordinate 22,667 downwards.
CAGTGGTGTAAGGATTTTACAAACTATTATCTCCGGCACTTTATCAACTTTTTGGATTACGCAAAGTTCGCATTTCTAAATAGCATGTGTCAGAAAAATTAAAATTGGCTACAAAAACCTGAAGGTTTTACGATGCAGACAATTGAAGGAAATGAATTGAAAATGAACAAAAATCAAAGTGTGAAAATTTTCACCGAGTCATGTCATCAGCAACTGAATGCTTTTCTTTTATTTGAAATCTCTAGCAAGCAGTTATATTTTTAAAAATTTTTTAGCCATGGGATTCACTGAAAACTGCAGCTGTGATGCTGTCTTCAGAATGGATCAGACATTAAATTTGAATTCGAGTATAATTTGGTACTATTCAGTTCATAAAAAGGTTTAAATTTTTTAGATTCATTTTTAATTCTCATGAATTAAAAGAATTAGGCATAAATGTTTGAATGATGAATCTTGGAACTAATCTAAAAGCTTACTCATAATGCGAGGGATTACTTCACGCTCACGTGCCACGTCATTTCGATTAATTAACTTTCGAAGATAAGAAGATGAAGCAGAAGATCCAAAGCTTGCTTGAGAATCATATCGATCAGCAAATACAGCGACAGTTATCATATAAAAAGACCAAACACAATAGTATCGTTGTATGTAACACATCTGAACTGCAACAATATCAAAAATGAATTGCCAGAATCATAAATTTAATTAGTCTTATCGAAATAAAGCAGAGAATGTTTGAATGCATAATGGAATGAAAGTCATTTCAAGTTTAACGGAAATAATTAAAGCAAAGCAATGAAATAACTGCCATTAGCAAGTTCAATTCTGTTTGACATTAATATCTGAAACTGAATGTGCTACTTGCAGATATTTTAGAATATATCGCATGCAATTATTCCAACACTTTAATTGGGTTCCGTCGATTTTGTGGGACTTAATTTCGCTTGCTTAAAGTCATGAATTAATTCCAATTCGAGCGCTAAATCTGATCTAATTGTAAAGTAAGTGTGCCCGAGTGCTTTTCATCATTAATTAATACAGTGCAAAGGTATGACATTAAAGTATTATTGTAGTAATATTCCGATTGTCTGTCTTCTGAAGGAGTGCTTTTGAGAGCAGAAGATACGTGTCAATGACTGCTGCAATGAAGTAATGAAATAAAGTGACTCGCAAGTGCAAATGCCGCAGAACTTTTCTTCATCCGTCCAGTAGTCAGTCATGCATCAAAGTAATAAAAAAGTGGAAAATTTAAAAGGGCAAACGAGGCTCAACTAAGCAACGGAAACTCACATGGAGTACTTTGTGAATGACATTTATTTATTTCTTGAAAGTAATCAGCAAGCGAGAAGCAACTAATTTCGTTTTGTTGGAAACGCTCAGTGAAAATGAGAATAATGGTAGTTATGATTGCTATTGTGATGAGAATAATAGTGCAAATGATATTATTAATGCTTGCGTTATTATTATTATTTTCTATTTTGATTATTATTAACTTAGCAAAGACCATTAATAGAGGATTAGTTAGTATTTTCATGGATATATGCAATAAATAATTCTTGGTAGCTCTCATTTCAATGCATATTCTTACTAGCAACAATATTCTTATTCTTTGACGTGGCTTTTATGTCTAAAAATTATGCAAAAACTTAATTTAAAATTGATCAGAAACTAATAATGTCGGCAGTTTCTTTAAAATCTGAAACTAGAAAAGTCAAAGAGTCTTAATGATATTAATAAAATTATATACGCGTTAGGACAAAATAACAAAAATATAATGAATTTCATCCTGTCAGTATATAGCAAAAAAAGCTTTGCTTCTCTCAAACTTTAAATTCATTAATACTGCACTCGTCACGTAATTAAAAATTGTCTCTAGCTTTACGTTACTATTATTCACGCGCAGGGACCCTTATATAAGTTTATTTTGTTTTCCTTAAAGAATTTCACTGCTGTAATTAATGTCAATATTAGCTGACCATTCACATTCTATAAACTAGGTGACTGTGATTTTTAAAGTAATCAAAAATTAAGTGAGAAACTAATTCTGAATTGTGAGTCCGATTACTTAAGTGTACTAATATTTAAAAAACTACTGCGTTAGGCTACCTTGCATGCGCTTAAATGCATTTCCGTAATTTTACTTAAATATTTTAACCAAAAGTAATTGATATTAGTTTGAGAGTAAGAAGTCAATGAAAAAAGAGGCATACAGCTGAAGTTAAGGTAAGGTAATAAAAAAAGTTGTAGACTAATAATAATTGAGTATTAGTGAGCGAGCCAAAGTAAAATGAGCAATTACAAAAAGTTGTGCTCTAATCTGAGAGAGTATGAAAAAAGGATAGAAAACAATTCTTCATTGAAAAAAAGATTCAAAAAAGGCAAAAAGTTGAAAAACGCTAAAGTAAACTCTGAGTAATTAAAGTTATGGATTTTGATTCTAAGAAAATGATGCAAAATACTTGTGAAAGAAGTCAAACGAAGAGAAAAAGGTATCACAATTGCGGTCACTTCCTTGACTATTTATTTACTTCTCAATCTTGGCTAACAACAGAGAAGACGCAGAAAAGATCATTTATTCAGAATTACATATCACCTCTGACCTGCTGAGGGACAGTGTAGAAACAAAATATGCTAGAAGTTGTGCCCAACCTAAAAGCATTTTCTATGGGTCAGTGCTAATGCACAGCAAACATTCCATCGAGTACCTATAATATGCAGATTAATTTTTCTGTACACAGATCACTCTCCTCAATACGAGTGTGGTGCCCACCAATTGCACAACGGCACAGTCCTTCTGTTCCAACACAGCATCATTCAAAGGAATCCAACGAAGAATTTTTGTACTAATCGAAAAAGGAATGACTCTACCTATTAGTACTGAAAATTCTACAAACGGAAGTTGTTAAGAAAAGCCACAATGATTAAACGGAATAACTTAGTAGCTATATCATCTAATAAGATTATTGCCAGATACTGAAGGATGAAATTCATCATATCTTTGCTGATCTGTGATTGAAAAAAGTGATAAAAAACAAAAACAAAGCTGCCAGAAATCTTCACAAATTGACCTTTCATCCCTCTGATCTTGTACTTTGTTCTAGCGAGGCATTAAGTGATAAGGAATGAATATTTCTTTGAGAAATTATTGAGCCATAAAGTACCTTTACAGCTTGACCTCTAACCTCTGTTGTTTTTTACGCTGACTCTTTTCCTAAGCTAGAGCTAACGGGCATACTATCAGTGAATAATTGACGACTTGTCCTATTCAGTACGGGTAGCATATCTGAGAAACTTTTAGCATCTAATTTTATTTAAACTTGCACAGTTAGAGACCCTTCAATTTGATGATCTTAGTAAACTGCTCTAAGCAATAAAAACTTTGATTGAATGGATCTTTTCCGAAATAAGAAATTCTGATAAGTTCGATTGGAATGATAATTTTATCAGAGAAGCTGGCCCGTATTTCAGTTTGACTCACTTTCCCTCCACTATATCGATGAATATGGTAGTAGGTACTACACTGCAAACAATTTAACTCTAATTGCAATGACGCTCTCATCGACTTCAATCTACAATTTTCAACTGTTTGTTCTAACAGCTGAAACGAAGCACTTAATATTTCGTTGAATTCGTGCAGCAAGAAAACAGTGTATAAGCCAAAGATAACGGAGTAAAACAAGGAAGGTATGAATTAACAAATTATGATTTTATTAACGAGTCAAAGGTCGTCAACTAAAGCCAAAGAGTACCGCTTCTTTCTCACAATTATTTGATAATTCTCTGCCTTTGAAGTGACTCTACTTGATTTAATGATTGTCTTGAGCAAATAACAGAACTCTACCAGTAATGATAATCGATCGGATTAAGACGTAAAAGTGACAATATTAAAGATTTCACTCCGTGGAGATAGAAAATATTTTCTTATACTGATTCTTTTTCAACTTCATTACATACTTGATATTTTTGGTATGGCTTTTTTCAGTTACGTAAAATCACAAGAAAAGAACTTAGATTACGTGTATAGTTTTTCTCCATCCAAATCAATGAATGATCTTGCAAGGCAGCTCCAAATGACACAAGAATGCTATGAAGATATGACAAGGCGGGAGAAGAAGCAATCGGAGTGGAAGACAGCCATAGAAAAGAAGGTAAATTGTTTAAATTCGAAAAAACCCACATTGATCAGCATTTGGCCACGAAACACTTGAAGATAAAAACCTATGAGAGGCCGAGAAATACATGAAGGGAATGAATCCCATACTTGCTCTTAAAAGTGACTGTCATGAAGCTCACGAAACGAATGAGAGTTTAAAAGATAAAGTTAGAGTAACGAGTCTCGATGTACATTTAATCGCTAGACTCGAGCTGTTCACAAGACAGTTCAGTAGAAATCTGGCCGAAAAACAGCCTGTCAGCCCGATGTGAGGGCAGAAGACATGAGCGATTTTTGGGGTAAGATGTTGAACCCGGAGATGGAAAAGAATGACAACATTATCTTTGCAAGAATTCGATTCAGGTTATGAAGTGCAAGGTACTTTCCTCTCTAAAGCCGAATTTGGATAGTAAAGGCAGTGACTTCAGGCCAATAACTTGTATGTCGAACCTTTTCAAGTTGACTACCAAATGTGTAGCAAAAGTCATGCAATCAGGTATTGCTACGAGAAGACTACTTGCAAATAACCAAGTAGAAACTGTTGGAAAGGTTCAAGTGGCGAAAAAGCAGGACTGTTGAATCTGGCAGCTAGCTTTATACTACGTAGTATGACATTTAAAAAGTGTTCGATTCAGATTATCATGGATATTTGATTAAGTGCATTGACAGGCTTAACATGTCATTATAAATCAGCAGGTTTCTGAAAAAACGATCACATCTAGATGGCGGTCATTCTAAAGAACAGTGGGGAAAATATATTGAAGAAAGATAATTTGGCGATGAATTTTCCAAGGCGATGGCCTTTCTCCGCTTCTATCCGTCTGTATATGGACCCGTTGAGCCGTCGGCTCAATATAAGGTACCATAAAGTGGTGGTTCCAACCAATCAAGGAATGCACATTGCGAATCATCTGTTGTTTCCGGATGATCTCAAGATCTATGGCTGGAGAAGTTAGATATTCTTCAAAGTAGTAAGATTAAAGGTAGCGTTCAGTTAGCCACTAATAAGAGGTATGCACTGATAAAATGGTGCTGTTGGAGGGGATTCACGTGCATAAATTTTTGAACGCTGTATTACACTCATAAATATAATCAAACAGAGAGTGAATAATAATGAAAATGGCAACCAATGACAAAAATAATGACCTTTCGGTTCAATTTTGCTATAAAATTTAGCAGTTTCTGAGCAGTGATAAGTCGAGCAAAGTAAAGTTACACTTTGCTTATTATCGATGTTAAAAGGATTGGGAAATGAGAAGGCATTTTAGCTTTGTAATAATATATGTTTTCCACTAAATGACGTGCTGGCAAGTAAAGCTAATAAGACTTTGCATTACTTTTTATTTGAAAAATATGTCTGCGAATAATTGCGACTAATAACTTGTGCAAGTCATTACGACTGCTACCATTCACTTGCACCGTAATATACCTAAATGGAAATTAACGAATGATAACTAATTATGCAAGAAATTTACATAACTCTATGAAATGACTGTCATTTTCCGACACAGTCTTTCAATCTAAACTAGCCATCTAGTGCTTATTTGTTAGCAGTGTTCCATTTAAAAAATTTTGCATTCTTATCAAAGTCGAAAAAACAAAGCTCTGATATTCGATTATTTGTTTCTTTTTGGGCATTTATCATTACAAGCTATGCACTTGACGTTCAAAAGTAAAATTAAATGACCTTACTTGGTCAGTTTTGTCTTTTCTGAAAAAACTTAACCAATGACCTCGAAAACTGACTCAGATTAAGCTAATTTTTTGCCTTTGAAAACCGTAAATATGGCATGAGAGAATTATTTGTAATTAACGAGGAAAAATGCACAACAAATCGCTTTTTCCCAAGCAAAGTTAATAATAAAGTCAAAGATTTGGTAAGTATATGACGGATATATGTAGGGAATCTTGGCAGTTCTCCTATTGGAAAAAGGCTTATAATACTTCAAACTGGCATTTATCCTACCACAGTCACAGCTGTACAGGAAGAATTTTTATGATAAAAAAATTGCGTAGTAGCTAGTCCCCCTTCAAAAGCAATAAATTTTGGAAGTTAATAATGGCATTCAGCAAATTCGTTCCTTTTCAGTTCTCCAAGATTTCTCGGTGCCTAATTCTTAAGTGATTAATAAATAAGGACATCATATCATACTTGTTCTAAAGTAATATTATAAGTATTACCTAAAGTTTCACATCTTAGAACTCCTTGCTTCTGCTCTTTTGAATTTAAGCTCAAATGGAAAATGCCGTTGAGAACAAAATCAAATCGAAATTATCATTCGGTAAATAAGTTTGTTAATTCTTGAGTTCGTACTTATTCTAGGTTCTATCACAAATTTTAATTGTAATCAAATCGTTTAGTTAAATCTTTAAATTTAATTTGGAATGAAAAAATAGGCATTTTTGCACTCGATTTCGCCATTTCTATGCCAGCAGAAGGTAATTTAATTTTCTCTATTAAATTATTAAAACACAATAAAAAATGCCAAAAACTGCCACATACGGAATTTTTGAAACTGAGCAAAATTGTCGTCACAGTATTTGTTGCAAATAATTATTGCATTTTGCTCATTTATCTACGCATTTTTGGCGAGTAACTTTTCAGATATCAAAGGTCAAAAAAATGATGAAAACGCTACAAAAATATTTTTGAGCTCGCCAAGGAAAAAAATTTCTGGAAAAAATAGGCTAGAATATTCAGTTACGCGAAAGTAAGTGAAGATAATATCCGAAATGTTTGAAGTCATCGAAGCCTCTCACAACACAAGGAGAAAATTTTGAGGTGGGAATAACCTTCAGACCTCAGAATGAAAAAATGCCGAAAATTGTGGAAAACGTTTAAAAAAATGCATAATTCTTCATCGCTAATATCTTTTACATTTAGTGAAATACTGCACTAATTTGACCTCTCTTATTCATAATTTACTGTTTTTGTGATCTAGTGTGCAGGAAAAGTAGATAAACACGCTGCAGTTATCATCACTGACAACAATTTCAAATATCGCTAAACCACTAACTATTGTATCATAAATTTTGATTAATATTAATTACTGAAATAGCAAAATAATTACTCTAGGAAGAACTAAAATGAAACTAATTAACTAAAAAAAACGTAAAAAGTGAAATGATAAGGAATCAGTCGGTGTTTGCGAGATGATTTCACGCAATTTTCGGACTAAGTGCTTTAAGCATGGTTTGGAATTGAGATGAAATCCGATAATAATAAGCAATGCCTTACGTAAAATATGCCTCCAAACGTTTTCTGTAACAATTCTTTCAATTTTTAGCAGATTAAAATCAGAGAAAATAAACTGAAAGGCCGATTAAGTAGTGCTAAATTATACTTCAACTTTCTCGAAAGGCACTTATGAATTTACTGCTTGAAATTGAATGTACAAATATATTAAATCGGGAAAATTGCATTTGAAAACAATGAAATGACGGAAGTCTTGGACTGAATTACATAAAACTCAAAAATTTAATTGAATGATGCAAAAACTTATGAGAGATGCAAAAACGATTACTGCGAATTCTGTGTCGATTCGCACTCCATACTTTCATCCGAAGCAGAAAACACACTCTGTTAAGTTCTTATAAATATACCACTAAATTATCATTTTTCAGCCATTTGCACCATTTCCAACTCTAATATTTTTTTAATTATTATCATAATTGAAATAAATTTGCGAATTAAAATTGTGCTTTATGTTTCTATTTCACCTAAGAAGTCCCTTTTTTCGCTGCAAACCTTTATAAAAACGACTCTAGATAAAATATTTACAATAACGAAGCGCAATTTTTGAATGAATTAGCGTGATACTAGTATTACTGGTACTAATAGTACTACTAATAATAATAATAAAAATAATGGTAATGATAATGACAATGGCAATGACAATGATGACGATAGTAATTAATAGTAATAATAATAATAATAATAATAATAATAATAATAATAATAACAATACACAATGATAATCATAAATAATGACAATAAATAGTAATAACAATAATAATAAATAAATAAATTACAATAACAGGTCAAGAACTGTTAGGGTGAAAGAACGTTATGAATTCAAATAATAAGAATGCATGAGAAAATGGTTTAAATTCAAACGAGTGCCTTTCATCCTTTTATGAAACTGTAAATAAATCACATTACCATTTATTGTATTCGACTATTTACTTACCTTTCTATGTTTATATTCAGAGTTTTGCATAAATTTGGAAAAGTACTCTGTCAGAATAATTTGAGCATTACTTTCAGAATCCCTTTAAAAGTATATCTCCTTTAAACTTTTCACAACTAAACGCAAATATAATTGAAAATTTTCAACATTCGTAGCATAAGACTTATAAAAAATTAATAAAATTTTTAAAAATTTCATTACAAATTATTATTAAGTGGCATATATGCATGTAAACTATTATGCAAATTTTTGGTTATTTGAAATTACCAAAAGGTAATATTTTTCACTAGTAAATGGCTAGTAATGGTTCAGTATAAACAATTATTAATCCGAAATCTATCTGTTACGGCATGCAAAACACGTCCAGTCCGTGGCGAGATTTATAAAATACAAAACTTTTAATGTGGATAATTTTAATGTCAAGATCAGATGAATGTAATCAACGACTCTCTGCAAAAGCAGTTTATAAAAATAGAGACATTAGGGAATCTACATGCAGTGAAAATTAAATGCATGATAGAAGTGGCTGCACAGCAATAAAATATGTAGGTTATTTGGGCCATAAACTAGTTCAGAATATGCAAAATAGCTCGTAAATAATGATTATATGAGCTATAAAGGAAAATTATTGGTGATAGCTGAGGTCGAAAGCAATGCCCATAGGTCACCGTAACTTTTGACCATCCATTTTGTTAATGAATCAGGGAAAAATGTATTCATCAAAAATAGCATACCGTATTTGATGTTGCAAAATCTCAGATCGCATTAAAGAACAATATCATATTACAGAAATAGAAATAAGATTAAAGTGCTTAAGGAATAAATTAAGATATAAGGGGCAGTATAGTGTCATATTTTGATCCATCTTAACTCTTTTCTGACAAATGGCCACTCTTTAGAAGGTATTTATCATGGAATGTTTATCAGTTTGATATCAATCAATAAATAATCACTGTAATTCATTATCAAAAAATCAATTTTGAGCAGCTTTTTTGCAATCAGAACGAAATGAATTATTGCATATGATAGAAAGACGTAAATACAAAGCAAAAAAAGTTATAAAAATGAGGAAGCAAAAATTATTTCATGAAGTTAAAGTATGAAAAGCCATCGCAAGAAACCATTTCCGTCTCATTAGTGCCAAGGTAACTAATTAAATTTAAAAAATGAACCGAAATCATTTTAAGTGGCAATTTTAAACGTGAAATAATCATTACTGAAGTGTAAAAACAATATTAGTGTCATGAATAACTCTAAATAATTAATATCTGATGGAATGAGTCAAGCGGATATATAAATACGTGGGAAATTAATTATGATATTATGCAGCTTAGCAAACTAATGCTAAAATATACACTATCTTGAACAAAAAAATGAAAATACAAGCTCTGAAATAAGTTTTTTACAGAAAAGTCCGAAGACACTAAGAGTCCGATTTCAGATTTAATTTTCAGTGAGTTGCAAATTTTAATAAGTATAGTAAGTAAATGGCATGTTCCAATTTTGAAAATGCTGCAAGAAATTGCCCATCATTTTAAAAATTAGTGGAATAACAGAAGCATTATGAATGCCTTTAGCCTATTCTTCTGAATCCATTAACCAAAATTGAGAGTAATTACTCTGCAATCTTCCCTTCCAAAAATTTCCTGTGTCTCTCAATACAAGAACTATTTCACCCTTTTACGTGACAATAATTTTTGTATTAACGGTCGCGTGAATGTGAATAATTGCATACAATCTCAAACAGTCAGAAGTATCCATTCTTGAAGAGATGAAATCTAAAATGTCAAATTACTCGTAAATCCTGTATATCACAGAATTCCATGAACGATTATCGAATCAGCAGCACTCGCATTTAATATTAGTCATCAGTATGTGTTGTTTTAAAAATAATACCAAATTAAATTAATATGAGCTAGAAACCGCTCTAATTGTTATATGCAAGCCCAAAATTAAGATGTCAGTGAACACTAAAATTTCAGGCAAAATAAAAATAAAAAAATATCAAAAAAGAGCGCGAATTAGCATCACATTATTTAATTCAATATCAAAAGATTAATGGACATTTTAGAATTTCATTCATCAAACTATTATGCATTAGTAACGAATTTATTATATAATTCTTAAATGCAATACCTGAAATAAATAATTAGGAGGAAACTTAATAATCACATATAATTAGCGTAACAAAGTCAGTGGTTGATGACTGATTACTGCCATCACTGATTATCAACTTTAGCACAAGCGACAGTACCATCAGATTATATCATACTCGTGTCTAAATACAATGTGTCTATTTGTGTTGTGAAGTTAAGGGGAAAGCAGTAAATTAATGCTGAATTTCAGCATAGACATTGAGTATAATTGATGCTAACATTTCAAAAAAGTACTGGACGGAACGGAACGATCGGTGCTGAAAGAATGCGACTCTCAGCGGTCAGTCTTGAAATCAGCGTTACTTTTCAGCTCATAAACAGTGATGAGAGTGGACTGTTTATTTATCGTAATCAACTAACAAATGCTAATTACTGCAAAGAACAAAGACAAAATACTCAATCGATTTTCAAATATATGAGAAAATGCAAAGGACCAGGCGGAAATTTCCGAGCAAAAATAAACTCAAAAGCAATAACGAAAGTCTAAGCTAAAGCTATTTGCTTGTTTTTTCGCATTTTAACTCGAAATTGTTCATGTATTTCAGTATTTGTAAGAAAAATCGCCGCTGGAAATAATATCAATGAATGGACACTTGGGACTGGGAATATACTCAAGTGTTGACATATTTTAAAGCATCCTTCAATATGTTTAAATCAAACTTCCATTTCTGAATCAGTGTCTAAGAAAGTGATGGATAAGATTAGCATGCAAGTCATCACTGCTTAAATCATTTTTAGTTTTGCAGAATATTTGGTAAAAAGTATAAAAATTGTCAACTCTTTGGAAATTTCATTTAAAAAAAAGGATCGAACAGGCTGCCTGATCAAATGACAGAAACACAAGTTGTGATGAAGCAAAAGCTTCTGTGTAAAAATTATAGCATTTGAATACCAGAAACAGTGAATGATTTTTGACAAGAAAAGACGTAGCATTGATGAGTTTATAAAAATATATTTGAGCAGAATAAGTGAGCAAATAGTATAAAGTACTGCTTAAATTTACTAATGTTCTAGCAAGTTTTGATCTTATTTATTTGCTATGATTTTCATAATTTAATCAATAATGAATCAATTCCCAACGTTACTAGAAAATCAACGAGCGAGCAATGAAAATAGAAAGTTTATATGGAAAGTAATTTTGACTGACCAATTTTTTTTGATTGCATTATTATTATAAGCATAATAATATTAATTAAGCGGTAAAAAAGTCTAAGAACTAAATTATCGCTCTACTTGGCAATGAAAATTTTTGTTATATCCACTGAATGAGCTGAGAATCATCACGCAAACAACGTATATTATATATTAATAATGCGAATAAAGTCAAATAATAATAATAATTATTCAATGAACATAAGAAAGCATTTGTTTCCACCACGATCAAATCATTCATTTGCGTACTATGCTTCAAAAATTTAGTGAATAGCAAGAGATATTTTCAGAGCCAAGTCGCAAAAAAGTAGCACTACACGTTATTCGCGTAATGATTCTCAGCTCTTTGAGTGAATATTGCAAAAATTTTCAAAAATGTCACGTGGTGCTTCAATTCAATAAGCGAAGCATTTATCCATTGTTTACGTTTCTTCACTCAAACAACTTAAACTTTGAAGATAAAATGGCATAGATTGAGAATGTAAACATTCAAATAGTTGTCATACTGTCTAGAGCAGATGTCTTTAGGAAAACAAATATGAATTTTTATAATCTAATCTTTTTCGACCTGAAGATTTGAAGAGAACAGTCTGTGTTCGCTATAATCTCAGCGACAATGCGGCGCCTCTTTCAGCAACAGGTCAGGAGGAGAAATGGCTCCCGACGGCTCAGCTCAACCAATAAGTACTCATAATTAACAATACTGACTTACTTTCGGTTTCAGAAAGCACAAATATTTAAAATTACTTTCAATCACCAATTAACTCGCTGAAATGTTAGTTCATTTTGTTCAGAAAAACTTACTTTTCAGCCGATTATCATTATTTTAAACGAATGCATCGTCGAATACATCAAAATAGAATAAATGATCGTTTAAAGCACAAAAGTTGAGACGTTCTGCAGATATGAATGCTGAATACTATGACAATATGCCGGCATATTGAAGGGACTATTTTTATGCACGGATGAAAATCAGAACTAAAAATAAATTTCAAACACGCAGTTAATTAAGTTTATTTGGACGAAAGACAGTGATGAAGAATTCTTTTGGGAACTTTGCAAAATTAGCGTAAACGTCATTTCACATTTTTTTCCAGAAAATAAATTTTGTTTTTTATTTTATGACTAAAAACAATGATTTGATCAGATGATATTTTGTAAAAGATTATTTTGAAGAAGTTGCTTTGCTATGAATCAGCTAGATGATAACAATAAAAAGTATCGTAAACAAAAACAAAAGATGATGGAACTATTAATCATAGCAAGGATAAGTAATTAGCAAACAGTTATTAAAGAGAGTAAGCATTCGAGATTTCGCACGCAGACTTTGTTATGTAAAGCGTTTGGGTGAAAACAAAAAATAAGAAAATTGGTTGAGTGCCAGCAATATTTTTAGTTACGAGCTCAATTTCGAATGATTTTCTGAAAAAATCTGATGTGCTTTGCGGTTCAATATGAAACCTTTTGAAATTACCTTTGTGTAAGGATTGCAAGTCGAATAACACTTTAATTAAAAGTCTCAAGCCAGCACTGCACTTGTCAAAAGTAAAATGCATGAAAAACTTTTGGCAATTTTATACAATTAATATGAAAAATAACTTAATTAATTTATTTGATACTTGACTTCTTGTTGATAACAGCAGCAGATTTAAATTTAAATTTGTTTTCAATACTGAGGTTTAAGTTTAAATTTTAATTATACTGAACTGCATGCACGAATTTGACATTCATTTGCATAATTATTCAAATAGAAACTAATTAATTCTAAAAGTTTCATTAGTTCATTGAAAATAGAATGAAAATTGGGTAGCGTTAGTTCGGTGAATGCAGAATTTGCTATTTCTTCCAGAAAAATATGATTGGGTTAACTACTCAGTTAAGCAAAATCTTTTTCAAACTTTGACTTACCTATTCAGCCTAAATTTCTCGCACTTTCGATAACTGATAAATAGTTTATTTTTCGATTTTTTTCACTTCTATTTAGAATAATAAACTTTTTATCAAAAACTACATATTTTCAAGCTAAACTTCCAGAGTTTGTGTTTGTATTTGCATTTCTTCTAAATGGATAAGTCAAATTTGTAAAATTTTCACAGAATAATTCCTTTGTCAACATTTGAATGGCAATATATTTAACTGCTTTTAAACAAACTAAGTCAGCTGTTATTATTATTTGCTCAACTTTGTGCAATGGTTTCCTTTCGGAAATATGCAGATTTGTCAGGTTGGAAACAAGCACAAGCTGCTTTGATCCTTACATGTGATGTATGAAATAAGTCAAAAAAGTGTCTAAGTATAATGCAGCAAGTATAGAGGTATGAAATATTCATTTCAAGTATACACGTAACGAATAATTCTAAAGTTCTAAACTTTTTTTATTATATAGATTGTTAAAATATTTCTATCGATTTTGGAATTTTAATAAATAAGATAAATTAGAATTACTTTAGTTTTTCAGTGCTCACCATTGTCGATCGATTACCTCAAAAGATAATTCTGCCAGAAAATTTTTGCATTTCAGAATGAACATCATGCAACTTTGTGCGAGAATCATGGTTCATGATTACTTGAAAATTTAATCAAGATTGCGATTTATAATTACTTCTAAAGTGTTTAGACGAAACTGAAAATATGCATGAGATATTATCAATCACATACTGTAGCTTAGATCCATAATGATCCATAATGATAGCACAGATTCATATATTTCACGTGTGCACATATTATAACAATTCAAATCATAAATGCAACCGTGAAAAGACACTGACCACTTCACGCCCCTACTAAATAGACATGGATAAGCAAAAGATCTTTATGTCTTCTAAGTAATGGCAAAAAAAGACGGCAAATTAAGGGACAAACTAAAGAAATAATAATAGCATTTTGCATAAGAAGGATCGGTCATTCTATGATTACTATAGTATCTGAGTTAATTACTGCTGCATAACTTTGCAAGCGTAAAAAAGGAAGCAGAAATGGTTGGCTGAGTTTAATCAAAATTAATTAGATTTTAGCAGATTAGAAAACAAATTTTTTCCGACTTTTCGATTAAATTTCATTTTAGCTATGAAATGAAAATAGCTAGCAGAGACTTCTAATAGTTTGAAAGTCCTTTATTTTGACCTTTTTCTAATAAGTATTGGTCTTAGTTTACTGTTCTTTCCCTCAACCATAATTATAGATAATGAATGTCTGATTTTTTTCTTCATTTTTTCAATAGGATGATTTAACGATTGACCCACTCATCACAATATTTGCTAATTCTTATTTTGCCGCCTGGATATTATTTCTAGAGATCAGAAAATAGCGGGATTATTCTTTCGTAGTGAATAGATGAAGAATTGCAATAATCGTTCCAAGGGAAAGAGTAACTTAACTGAACGGAAATTTGAATCTGATGCAATGTCGCATCACAGCAGTAATTATTTGTTATCGCTGAATTCCATCACTGCTGATGAAGCACTTTTGGAAAGAATTGAAATGTCATAAAGTACTTTTACAAGATTGCATATAATAGATGAAACAATTACTAGTCCACAGTCTCATTTCTAAACAAAAAATACGTTATGCTTTTATGCAGAATCCATTTTTGTTGTGGTATATATTTTTGCATTCCATTTTGCGTGCTTAAATTTTCTACGGAGTGCGTCGGTTGTAAACGAATAATGCACTCAAATAGCGTGGCAGTCAATAGTGAAAAAGTGCTACTAAATAAATATAACAGAGTGAATAACAATTTGCGTGAGAAATTTGGTAGAAAAGCTGAAAAGTTAGAAACTAATTAAAATATGAATTAAAATTAATATAACTCTTATCGATCTAAGTAACGCTTTTCTTGTAAGAGGAAAATAAATTTCAGACTTTGGACTGACTATATTGCTTGCACTCACGCACAGAAGGCATTTTCTCTCCAACTTGACTAACTAATGACTGACTTCTTCAGCAATTTGATCTAGCGAACGTATGACAGCGAAATTGTCATTTATTTCAGTCTTATTCATCACTTTATTTACCCATTTTCTCGTTCATAGCTGCAAAGTGAATTATTTATGGAACAAAGTTAGCATTTACTCAACAAGAATGCCACAGTTATTAAGCTATTTATCACTGATCTGGCTGAATGGAAAGCAGTCGTTCTTGAAGCGTGTCTCATGATTGTTCCTTGCTGTGCAAAAAAAAACAAGTATAAGTATTTAAATAAACCCGCCAGTGAATTCAGAAATTGGTTATTAAAGTATGCAGAATATCCCTTGCTGAGTGCTGTAGGGATAATATTCCAACAGTACAGCGATGAGTAGCGAATGACATTTTTGTTTGTGCTATATTCAAAGTGACAATGTTCGGACTATAATCATAAAAATAATTATACAAATATAGACGATAATGGTTTGAAGGAATTGGAATGATTTTGCACTATCACAAAGTAAACAATAATTTCTGATATGTCTTCACGAAGAAAGTAAGACAAGGACTATGAAAAATGTTCGCTAATATTTTTAAAACTACAAAACTGAATGCTTGCAAACTTCTCAAATAATTTCCAGCTTCTTTTTATTTTTAAAAAAAATTTTTTTTGAATAAAAATTGGAAAATGTTAAATAATTAACCGTAGAGTAATAGATATCTATCACTAGAAAAAAGTATTTGAAAATATCAAATGACAGAGAGATATAGATCACCAAAATACTAAATACTTGTAGTTCGAGTAAACCAGAGATCAGTCGTAGTGCTGAAAAAATAACAGCTTGAGGCCTCATCTCTGAGAGATCAGAAAATATTTGGAAACTTTCAAAATTTTGCTTTCAAAAGTCTCATCATCATCTATAATTTTTTCCATTTAATTTTAATTCTAAAATCAAGTACTCGTGCAAAAAGTTATATACAATATTTATCAGTAGCAATTGTGCACAACTAAATGCAAAATCTTTGCAAAAGAACATTTAAATCGTGCAGTGCTGTAAAATTGAAATATCTGTGCCAACTTTTTACTTGGAAAATAATTTTTATTAGCACTGGGCTGAATTGAGCTAAACTGATAACTTCATGATTTTGTTCCATAACAGCCATGATAATATTGTAAAAAAACGATTTGAATTTTCTGATATAATATCCAAATCATAATTTTTTTCGAACCGTTTGCTTTAGTTGGCACTCCGAAAATTTTGAAGAGCATGAAGTTTGCAAATCACTTTGCATAATGTATTCTATTCCCGAATAAGTTATTAGAAAAAAAGACTGTAAAAAAAGTTGTGAACAACAATAGTGGGATTTCATTTGCTTGTTGTATTTGGCAATGTATCCCAAAGTATGTAGTCAATTTGGGTACAAATATTTTTTCAAATTCATTTCACACTATAACAAGGTGAAATAACGTTGCCAGCTATCGAAACAAACTGAATGAAAATGAGGTTATATCCAAATTTTACTTTAAGTACCAAAATATCTTTCAGCGAAATATGTATAACATTTAGGGCGAATTTTCAACATTTGATGAATTTATGCTTTGAAAATGGACAGAAAGTTTGGTTTATTACTGTCATCAGTTATTTTAAAATTGAACTCGTTTGATACTAATTATACTTCTGAATCGAATCGACTCCTACCATTGCAGTCTACAAATTTAGAAGTCCGTTTACTGAGAGCAATTCAACCTTTTATTGCCATTTCATCTGTGAAAAAACAACTTAGCAAAAGTGTAAACTTAGAAGTT
Organism: Thelazia callipaeda; assembly: GCA_900618365.1. Classification (NCBI taxonomy): domain Eukaryota; kingdom Metazoa; phylum Nematoda; class Chromadorea; order Rhabditida; family Thelaziidae; genus Thelazia; species Thelazia callipaeda. The sequence goes on along the minus strand of UYYF01004319.1, from coordinate 5,306 downwards.
TGAACATTCAGTCAATTCTCATCTTTAAATGTCTTTGAAATCAACTTATTGTTCATATCCTAGCTCAGTTTGTTCAGTATTAGTTTATATTTACGATAATTTCCGACTTACTTTGAATCCTTTCCAATAAATATATAAAAAATCTTAACATAAATATTTAAATAATCTCTCATTCAAAAACACATCGTAAAATATATAACAAGTCGTGATAATGGCATCATTGAAACCATTTATTGATGATTTCACGTAGAAAAGTCATTTTACGATATCTAAATTGGCAATACAAACTTTATTACAACTGCAAAGAACTTATTTCAAATTATTTTAAAAAGCATTAACATATTTGAGATATATATTTGCACCCAAAAATTTCTGTCAGTGAACTCCAAATTAATGGATCCGGCAAAATATTTTTAACAAGAAAAGAAAATTGTGATATTCATCCACAATATTATCAAAACAAATTAGGCAGAATTTTAATATGCCAGAATGACTAATTTTATTAGCGGAGATAAATAAAAATAATAATGATAATGGCATTATTATCGCTATTTCTGATTGCTATTGCCAGTATATACCTTCAGACATAAATATTAATGCTAGATATAATTAGAGATTCATCTCCTTGAAATGAAACGAGACTTTACTTTATACTATGCAAGTAAGCGCACAATTTCCAATGTTGAATGCTGTTGAAAATGCGAACTCTCACAGTGCTTGATTTGCAGTCAATGAATGACAATAATCATTTAATATAGATGATATATGTCAAAATTTATGAACAGATATTTGTATTAGAGATGTTTACGACCAATTCTGTGCTTGCATGTACGTATTACTGAGTAAATGCGTACTACATAAGTATGGAATGAAATGATTACGACTCCGTAAAAATGAGTTAGGCTTAAAACAAGTTTTATCACCTGATATCCATTTCTTACTTGATAATCGCTTTTAATGACAGAAAATGTCAATTATCATACCCATTTGAACTAATCTTGCATTGCTGCACTCGTTACTTATCAATTGTTCGGCAAATTTTAGTACTTCTGAGATTATTATATTTACAGTGAAATGAGTCTTTGGACTGCTGAAACAAATTGTACTATACTTAAACTAGCAGTACGTTGAGCAAATTTAAATTTGTAGAAGAAATGAGCTTTCACTGACAGTTTCACTCTTAAAACTTTCCTGATGAAAGGCGTTTGCTCAGAGAGCTACTGGAGAAAATCTCAGTAGAATTAAATGAAGAACTTATTAGCAACGGATTTTCATTATTAGCCAAGGTAATCGCTGTTACATTTACGCTAGCCTTGCGAGCATCCAACTGATTTACAATTTTATTCCAAAAATCAAAATTTTTATCTTTTATTAATAGCGATGATGAACTCACGTCATTTGAAAATAAAAGACGAGAAAATTATTTTTAGCATACGCTTTTTTAGATTAAGATGAGTTCCAGTTTTCTCTACTATTATCTTTATGTTTTTACTTTTTGAGCTATCATTTTTGACTTTGAATTTACAGATGGCATGCTCAGCTCAGTACTAAAAGTAATAAAATGCGTTTTTAAAGGTTTTATTTTTGCAAATGCAAAAAAAGTAATTCGGAGGGAATTTTAAAACAATTTATAGGGTCATTACAATATGTAGTTATGGTTGGTAATCTAGCTGTGACAAATGCGAAAAGGTCAAACTACTAGCGTAAGGCGTTGCATGCTGTTGAAAAGAATGTAAGACGAAAAAAATCAAATAGTACCTATAAATTATTCAATTTTTGACTTTGAAGCCTTACAATAATTGTCTAAGAATGCTTTATTCATGTTTTTTTGACTGCATCCGATTTTCTCTCGTTTGTGAGAAAGAAATGGAATTTTAGTTAAAACTGACATATATACAGAGATTTCACTTCTTATCAGATGTTTACTGATTTTCATTCGTTTTCAGAAAAAAGCAATGAAACTATGAGAATATCATAAAGAAAAAATATGAAGCTAAATATGAATAAAAATTTGGGTACTTTCCAATTTTTAATGCTTTTTATCAAATTTATAAATGAAATTTAAGTTGAAATTGCAATTTTTATATACATATCAAAAAATAAATAATAATAAACCGAAACGCAATCAAAGTTATAAATGTTAGTGTTACGTGTTTTATGGTTTATTATAAATTAATTACCGCTCTGTAAGGCGTAAATTTTTATTCATATCAGTTCCCTATATTTATTCTAAAAAAGGAGCGAATAGACAAAGAAAATGAAATAACTTATTTTTTTTCACACTGATGGGCCTATCAGAAATGTTATTTTTACTTATTTTTATTCAAATCACAACAATTTTTCAAGTTCTTAACTTCAATCGCTCTTGTAATGATAGCTTATTGATAAAACTGGAAGTACACAACGTTGCAGAATTAAGGTTGTATGTTTGATCAGTTAATGCTAGGCAGAGGTTGAAAAGTCTTGAAAGTCTTCTTAAAGCATACTTGAGCATTTCAAAAGTAACGTGACGCACGCCAGCATCATTTTTAAGATAGCAGTATTTTTTACCTGCTACTATTATTACACCATGAAAACAAGAGAGGAATTTCATTTTATTATTTTCAGTTTCTTAAACGAAGCCAATTTTTATTTCCACTTTCAACTTCTTCATTAAATCATATGTGCAGTTGGAAATTAGAATGGTTTTTGGAAACAATTTTAAGTTAACATTGAAATGCAACGCCAAATGAAATTTCTTGTTATAACGTCGTGAAATAGAGAACGGACAAGTAACTTATTGCTTCGCACTTCAATACTTTTTGAAAGCATCGAATACCGAATGTTAATTAAATAGTAAATTATTAGAATTTTTGCTTGAGTTTTTTCTGATTCTATCAACTAAGTTTTACGATAAATTATTGTTTTCTATTAAAATCCGCAAATATTTTGTTGGATATTTTGTAAAATTCTGTTGTCAATTTAAGGTATAGCTAAGTGATAGCTAAATCTGGCAAATACTACAAAATCTACGGATATCAGATCAGTTTACCAGCAAAAGTTTTCAAAAAATTCTTGCAAAAGATTTACCATCAAATTTATTTAAACGAAAAAATGTTTAAGATTTATTTAAAAAAAAAAGAAAATGCTTTTCACCAGAACGTTGCTTATACTATAAGTTTAGAATAATTAAACTTGTAAGACTCTAAAAAGCTTAATTAAATTAATGAAATCGAGTACTTACTCGGACGCAAAATAATTGTTTACTTCTATTTCAAATTGTTTTTGGAAATGACAAACAGTTTTTGTTTTGCACTTACTTCCGTCTTCAAATTAATTATCTATTTGTGTCAAGCATTCCTTAACAGAAATGGAAACAAAAAATTATCGAAAGAAATTATTGTGTTTGTGCGAAGAAATTTGTCATCAAAGCTCCTTTATAATATTACAATTAAAAATTTGCAAGGATTTAACTTTGAGGGAAAGTACTCAAAAAAGACAATATAAAGAATAAACTTTTTTGTTAAAATCATGATTAATAATTCTGATTTTAGTAAGAAAATTTAGAAATTTCTGTGGATTTTGTATAATTGCGTAAACCTTTGAGCATTGTGAAAAATTACTGCACAAAATCCAAGAATTTTGAGCAAAATTTCTATGTTAAAAAAAATTTCTTTAGTATGTCAATATTTAAATAAAAATTGCTTATAAGTATTTAAGGTCTTCAAAAGACATTTGTTTACATAATGAACGAATGATATATTCGGTACTTAGTAAATAAATGGAAACTTATTCATTTTCAAATACAATGCATTTGATTGCAACATGCGTTATTCCCTATCACTGAGTGCTCTTTTTTAATCTTTTATCATCAAATAATTGAGCTAGCAGTCGTGACTTTCAACTCACTACAGTTATTAATTACAAAAATAAAGAATTGAAATTAGCAGGGTTAAAAGTGCAGAGGTTACGTAAGTGCTTATTATTTTTAATTTTCAAAAAAATGTTTCAAATTTTGCCTCGCGTGAAACTGAATAGCAATAAAAGCACGGGGATTGAATTTCTGAGCCCTATTCATAAATATTCACATCTGCACTTTTATTACTCTTACGTAAATAGTTTCGATGATGTTTGTTAGAGAAATCATATTATAATTGTTGTGATTATTGTGGAATGACATCATTTTTTCTGATGAACAGAAAATTGAAACCTTTAGTGAGAAACTACGAATCGTAATGTTTATTTTTATTTTTTTAAGCGATTCGCAAATTTCTTTCTTAGAAATAAAACCAATATAAACTCCATACAGAGAGAAGTAATAAAATCAAATAGCAGAAAGTATTTTGTGAGATCAATCGTTTTTTCTGAAAATTTCCGAAAAACCCTTCCATAAATGCTTTAAATTTTCAAAATTTTGATTGCTGCAAAATTATCATTTCAAATTCGTCGTGCTTTGATAAGTTTGTACTAAAACAAATGTAAATGCAGTTAAAATTTAGAGTTTGGAAGTATTGTCATATTGCATTTTAGTTCGATAATTTAAAGATGCTGAATGAGGTTTTTGTGTTGCAAATGAAAGTAATTAGTTAAGTTATGCAAATTTACCTTACTTGCTTTTAAAAAGTGCTCATTTTCAATTTTCTGTGCAAGTATTTAGGCTTGTTTCTTTCACTTCAGTTATGCTTGAATAAAAATAAATATATATGACGAGTACATTCCCTTTTAGGATCTATTAATATAAAGTTTTCTGTGGTCCTTTGAGCATAATTGTTTTTACACGAAATTTTTGAACTGACTTGCAAGAGACTGTAGTTTTGCTTTGAGAACTTATTCGACAGTGGAAAATAAAATGCTTGAGTTGATTAGTGATGAAAAATTAAAAAATTTTAGAAAATTCTTAAGCATTTGCTCAACTCAGACAAATGATCAATTTTCGAAAATCTTTTGACAAAGTTGAATTTAGTAAAAGAATAATGAACTTTAGTACACAGATTAATTTTTCATTTCTGATGTGTGCACTGCAGTACTGGAAAGGTCATGCAAAAAGTTTCTGTTCCACAACAGTTTACATTTTTTACTTTCTGAAGTTTGAAATTCTATAATGATGAATTGTTTAAGTAGTTAACAATCATCTCTTTTGTCTTCGTTCAAATCTGAACTCAAATGAAGTATTCAAACTGGATAGTTAAATACAACAAATTAGCTTTATAACGTATTAAGCATTTGTTAAAATTTTTTGAATAGTAACTATTTGTCAAATAAAAAAAATATATATATCACTATTTTTGAATTTGACTTCATATTATATATATATATATATATATATA